>PVJX010001975.1:0-68047 GCA_004027295.1 Dolichotis patagonum
TTCTATCTACCACATTGTGTCTTATTGGAATTTGAATATGTGTGATAGTTCAAACAAATTTTTTTCTTTTTTATCAAAAATGAGTTATTATAGTACCCATTGATCATTTTCTGTTATTTGATTCAGAAAGCCCTGTAATTCTTTCACTATATGCATGGCTTTATACTATTGTGTTATGTTTGATATTATTGTAATTGAAACTATGCTCAACTATAGCAGAGTAAGAGATATGGTGTTAGATACTGTTGATGTCCAGTTGTCTTAATGTAAAGTACTGTGTTGCCTATGTTGTCCTGTTTTGATCTGCTCTGTACTGCCCCCTTTTGTTTTATTCTCTTTTAAATAAAAAAAAAAAAAGAAAACTTATCCCAATCTTTAATTTGGGTATCATAGGCAGCTGCGCATTGTGACAGGGACAGCTCTAGTCTCTGAAGAGCATCTATATCCATAGTAATATTCTGATGAATTGCTCCTTGTATATGCCTTTTGATCATCTCCCAAGGATGTAGGCTTTTGTTATATGGCAATGGGTGATACAAAACATGTCACATTATAGTGATACTTCAAACCTTGTAACTGTAAGCTTTCAATCTGACCTCCCATCCATATAGGACAGGAGTGTCTAGAATGCTCACTTGGGTTTGTAACTTTATATCAATCTCTCTCTGAATCTTCCAGCTCTCATCAGCAGTTCTTGTCCAGTTATCTACAAAGTGAGCAGTTTGTATTGAATGTGCTAATGCTGTGGAGCCAATAGCTGTGCTGGCTATAAAAAGAACTAGGGAAGTAATCCCAGCAATAATCAACTCAGGCATCCTCTTGGTTTGATTGTTAAATCTTTTAATCAGGGTTTCTACCAAGAGGGTAGTAGGTACATGATACCAAGGCTCCATTAGATTGACTGGAAGCCAAACTCCAGGCATCCTGCTTATCACTGTTATCATGAAGTCCTTAAAAAGAAACTCAGTTATGATACAATGGGTTAGATAACAATTAGTACATGAGAGTGTACTTTGTTGCCACTCTATCTTTCCTGTCAACAGTATATGAGTATCATAAACACATTATTCTTACATACTTATGACTCTGCAATACTATTTTGACTCTTCCTCCAATAACTGGTTGCAGATGCCCAGTCTGCAGCTGTCCAGCATGAAGAGTCAGGGCTAACTTCCATAAAGTATGCTGTATGACTCCAGCCCTGTCATTGATAAGTATAGGAATAGGAGAATTGAGGTCTCGACCTGACCATGTAATATTAGACAAAGCTTCTGAGGTTATTATATTGTCAGGAGAGCCTGAAAAGGAAATCTCATGCCAATCTTGACCCTTTCTCATAAGTAAACCTCTGGGGCACCAGTCTATAAAAGAATAATTAAATTTGCATATAATCCACTGATGGTATGGATCTCTGTAAGACTGCTAAGGACCCAAATCACCTTCTTCAAAATGAGGGGCATGAGCTACTGGAATACAGATAGGAATGTTAGGTTTAAATTCTCCAACAAGGTTACCATCTAAGGGAATAGAGGATAAGGTCAATAAGGCAAAGTGTTGTATCTTCCAAACCTGATTTACAGCAAACATATGTTGTGCTGGAATCTTGCTGTAGTTGGGTTTCACATAAAGGAGGATATACAAAATGAGAGGTGATATTTAGTTTAGCTTGTTCTTGTAGATGCATGAAAATATGAGGGCCTGGCAGAACAGTAAATGCAGGATTTTCGCTTTCTATAGAATGGAAAATTTCTGGTGGCTTGTCCATCCAAATTAAGGGTCTGAGCAGAGGTGGATTAGGTATGTAAGCCCAGTTCTCCTCTTCCTGAACCAAAGGAATACATGCTGTAGTTGCTAGGGTAGCAAGCATTGTAAAGAAAAAATTATCAGATGACTGAACCAAACCCGTCTGTTAATTAGATGGCAAGTCCCACAAATCTTCTGCTGCATGCCTTCCCAGGATGGTGGACGATTAGCTGTCAGGTTCATTGCTCAAGGTCTTGACTTGTCCTGCAGGTGGGTGAGATTCTGGACATGCTGCAGCTCTGATGGTCATAATTCCTGCCAATAATCTGTGGAAATATAAGAATATTCTCAGCCCTGGTTTGAAAGTGATTCTAGACTATTCCAAACACCTGTTCGGAGGTTATGCCAAGCTACAGGGTGCAAGGACTTCAGAGAATGCTCAGATTCTTGTCCCCAGTGTATCACAGCTAGCAGCAAATCAGAATCAGGGGTAGGGTTCAGAAAATTTAAAACATATATAGCAAATCTAAATATATTTGAGGAGAGTTCTGATTATCTATTCCCCCCCCCCTTTTTTTTTTAATTTTAAAGGGAGTAAAACACAACAAAATAGAACAGAACAGGGCAGGACGTAAGAAAGCATAAATTTCAAAGCTAGACAACCAGAGATCTTCACTATCTGTCATATTGTCTCTTGTTTTCTTCCAAATGGTTGTCCATATCTTTGCATATGGGGAGTTCATACTAAATAACATAACCAATCTTTTCACAAGATGTCCAGTTCACTGGCTCCCACTTGCTAAGTTGGGGGGGGCACGACACGGAACAGGGCACAGGACAACATGAGATGTTTGATTGTCAGCCCGTGCGCTGGCAGGCTCATAGTTGCCCCCCCAGAAAGGAGGAGCTCCTTGTTCTCCCAGCACCCCAAGTCAACTGCATGGTACAGGTCCTGAGGCACCAGAGTCTCTCTCCTGTGGGCCACCAAAAGTCTGCCACACTCACCTGCTATTTCTTTCTGACGAATTGACCATTGCATTTCCAAAGTTCTGAAATGGCCAGCAGACCATGGAAAGAATTATCTTTAGGCTCCTGTTTGAAACCAGCAGCTATAGCAATCTTCTGGCCTTGCTTCAGGGCCATTCTTCTTGTTTTTGTTTGATTAATTGATCTTTTAATTTAAAACAAGTACACTCAATTATTGCTTGACCTTTGGGGCTGTAAGTTATTCTTGTAAAATGCTTCATATTCAAGTTATCAGGAAAGCACTGAAAAAGTTTGCTAATATAAGTAGGACCAATATTAGATTTTATTGTTAGTGATACCCTTAAGTTAGCAGAGGCTGATACACAATGATGTATGATATGTTTACTCTGTTTACCTGAATGACAGGTAGCATGTAAGCTATCTATAGAGGCATCAATACATTTAAGCTTGTTATTATTCATGAGGTATAACAGGTTAGCTGTAAAATCTCTGTGATTATAACTCTGTTGAGGAACAGTCCCAGAAATAAGTTTACAGGAAAAAAATTTATAGGCTTGTCTTGAACTATTAAAAATGGAAGCCAGATTTACCAGAATATCTGCATTATAGTCACCAAATGACAATGAATTTGGGGGATTAAAATAGGTTGTAATAGGAACACTAAGGAATGGAGCAGTTTTAGTGAATATATCCCATAGCACTTTTAAAATTATTTGTGATAGTGTGGGCTTGAGTTGACCACATTGCTGTTGTTTATTTAATGATGTTAGTAAGATCTCCAACCTTTTTTGCATAGAAGTACCAAAGGTTTTTATCATAAATCCAACTTCAGCTTTATGTTGGTTAACTGAGGGCACAACGAGTGATGTTACCATGCCTGTCTGTCTATCAGGGCTGCCATAAGGTAGCAGCAGTGACTGAGAAGAGCCTGAACCTAGCAAGGCTGGGGAGGCGGGTCTAAGCAACCAAGTAGGTGTCCATGATTGATTGTTTACTGTGGTGACGTCAGTTCTCATAACCAGCAATGCAGTAAGAGCTTTGTCAATTAATTTATGAGTACTTATATGAAGTGAAATACCCTGGGAAAAACAAAGTTTATTGCTTAAAGGCTTGTTTTTAACAGGTTTATTAACAGGGTTAAGGGCAGGACTGGTAATTTCTATGGAAATCAAAATTGGCCTTTTTACTCCCAAAGAATGAATGTAAGGAGAGCCCCAGGTAAATCTAATTCTGCATGCTGATTGGTTTGATAGACAGGGGAACTAGGGGCATAGAGAGATTGTTGCTAGTCTGATTAGGACTGGATAAAACTATCTTAATTGGTTTTGAATTATTGGAGTATAGGCTGAGGGGTCTCTACTCTTATTGAGATAGTTTGGGCATATGATTTGTTTTTCTACAAGAGTGTGCCATTCTTACGAAATTTAGATTTACAATGTTTCTTCCAGTGAAACCCCTTCATACAATATGAACACCAACTAGGTGCAGCCTGAGCAGTTAAAGGGACTGGTGCCTTTAGAGATGCTGCATAGTGTTGGCTAGTCTGTTCTCCTTTGCCATAATTAAAGTACTTAATTACATTTAATCTATCAGTAGGTGTTGGGATATAGCCTGTGCTATGAGTACTGAAGCATGGGTGGTAGATCCAATATTCTGGCATATTTGAATATCAGAGGATAAATCTCTAGTGTGAAGGACTGATGCTAAGGCTCTTTTGCAGTCTTCACTAGCATTGTCATATGCTAACTGATGAAGAAAAATTTTAGCAGCCTCCTCATGAGAGAACTGTCTATGTATTGCTTCTTTAGTCTAGCTATAAACTGTGTGTAAGTTTCTGTAGGGCTTTGCAAAATTTGGGTAAAGGATTCATTAAGTGTACCATCTTCTGGGACAGAAATCCATGCACAATGTAGTAGTTCTTTACATTGCGTGAAAAGAAGAGGCGGGAAGCTTGAATTTTTACTTCAGCGTATTGTCCCATGCCAGACAGCATTTCTTGTGTGACAGTCTGAATGTTTTCATCTTCACTCTCCTAATTATTTTGTATTTGCTCTGAAGAGTGTCCTTAATTATAATTCAAAATGTAGAAATTGTGCAGGTGAAAGACATGTGCGAGCCAAGTGGGTCACATCATTTGGCACCATCTGCAAACCTTGAATTATGTTGTCTAAACAACCCAAGGTGTAAGGAGCCTAAACCCTATTATCTAGGACACTCTGTCTGAGTTCTTTGAGGAGTAGGAAATTAAAAGCAGTGTGTGTTCCACATTTTCTCATGGGATTAGCCGGATCATTGTCCTCAGTTACTGGGAAACACACAGCCTGAGCACGGAGCATGGGAGGGTACCTGAGTTTTTTTGTGAGTGGGGAAGTGGAAGGTATGCTGTGATGTGCCTATGGTATGGGAGGGGGTAGACCTGTAGGAATCACAGTAGCAGCTTCCAAATTGGGTGTGGCAAGTGAAGCTGAGTATGTAAATACATTGGAAAGATTCTGTATTTCTTTATGAATATCTTTGTGAATGTCTTGCAACAGTGAACTCATTTGATTCTCTGCATTTTTAAAATAGGTTTCATTCACCTCTATCAACTCATTTGAAGGCACATAACTGTGGTGATCTGAATTATTTGCTATTGTTACTTCAGGTCTCTTTTCTACTTCCGTTGCCTTAGCCATTAGGTTGTCTTTTGTAATGTAACTTTGGTGATGGTCTGTGTTTTTTATTAAGTTAATTTGTAAGGACCTGAGAGCTACTTTTACTAAATTAAAGGTAGTTATAGTTTCAGGGTAGAGTTGTTTATTTTTGCTTTTTGTGGCTTCCTGAAGGGTTTTATCTATGTTATCCCAAACTCTCATATCAGGTGTACCATCTTTGGGGAAGGAAGGGTAGAACATAGCTATTTGTTGGACCAGTCTAAAAACTCTTTTAGGTGGTACAGTAATGTTTTCATCTTTCAAAAACTTTATAATCAATAAACTGAAATCTTTCTCTTCTGTAGATAATGAATATTTTTGGCCCATACTTACCCTTGGTAATTAGAGTATACTTACTACTTGCTTCTGAGCAAATATAATTAGGAGAATGCTTCATTTATTTTAAAATTCATCACGCAAGGTCCAGTGGGTTGTCTGCTGGATGATGGTCGGTTTTTGTGCTGTGAAGGTCACGTGTTTGAGTTCCATGTTGGGCGCCAAATATTGTAATCCCAAATATTGTGTACAGTCATCCAAGTATTGTAATCCCTTTTCTAGTTTCACTCACAATCCAAAAAGTTATATTTATAATTCCATTGAGACATTATTGGAATCCTAGCAAGTTAATTCCAATCTATCACCTTCAATGCAACCCATGGCAAGAGTAAAGACACCAAGACACATTCCAAGTTAAGGACAGCCAAGAGGTCCTAAGTCTAGTCCTCATGAGGATGTGTGGACAAAGGCCCTGATCCCAGGCCTCTCCCAGAATTTATTATCTTGTGAAGAAAGGGGTGGCTTGAGCATGAGTGACAATGAGGATGGCAGGAATTACCTGAGTAACTTGAGCTGGCTAGCCAGGTAGGGAGAAAAGCATCTTTGCAAAATGCAGAGATAAGGACATGCAGAATGATCAATTTGCCTAATTCAATTAACATAGCAACTGAATTGTTTTTGGAAGCTGTTGCTTCAGTTTCTGATATGTAAACTTTTGTGCCCTGGGGAGTCATAGCCTCTTTACCTTGAGGCTCATACCCAGATGACATTCCTGGAGCTGATTGGTTCAATCATCCCACTGTGCTTATATATTTTAGAGGGAGCACTATGCAAGGAAACAGTAGACTGTCTGATGGCTTTAGAGATTACAGATGAGTACCTCACTGGCCTTATCTGCAATGCTTAGAGCCAATTGAAGAGAAGGAAATACCATAGTCAGCTCTGTATATATCAGTGTAAGGAAATAAGACTCCATATAATCAAAGTTGCAGCAACTGTTCTGCATTCAAGGGGGGGGGGTCACTCAAGTTGTCTCTCACAGTTGACCATACCTTCACATGCAATAATATCAAACATAACAAAATAGTATAAAACCAATCAAAAGTGAAAGCATTACAGGACTTCAAAACCAGATAACAGGAAATGAACAATGGCTATAATATCTCATTTTCCTCAAAATGTTGTCCATACTCATCACACATAATAAAATCAACTAAAACACAAAAGAACAGAACCAATCAAAACAAAAGAACAAAAGCATGATAGGACTTCAAAACAAGAGGATAGGAAATCAGCAATGGCTACCATAAAGTCTCATTTTCTTAAAAATAGCTGTTCATACCGTCACACATAATAAAATTAAATAAAACAAAACAGAATAAAACCAATTAAACAAACATATGAAATCATTATAAGACTTCAAAACCTTATAATAGGAAACCAACCATGATTACCATAATACATCCCCTTATGTTCAGAATAGCTGCCCATACCATCAAAGTAAAACCTAACAAAACAAGAGAGAACAAAGCCAAACCTAACAAAATTGTGAAAACAGTACAAGAGTTCAAGATGAGACAATAAGAAATTAACAGTAGTTACTACCTTTCCCTCCTAGATGTTTCCTCCCCTATCACTCTTACAATAACTATTTTACTTTTGAATCCCATTAACTCTTTCTGTTTCTTATGCTAGGGTTCATGCATATGAGTTAAAACTGTTTTGCCCATGAACATGATCTCCAGTTGCATCCATTTACCTACAAGAGCTCTGAGATTATCCTACTTTATAGGTGGGTAGATTTCCACTACATGAAAATACCATATCTTTCTTATCCATTCTGCGGTTGATGGGCAAGTTACTCTTGCTTTTTTTCCAGTCTCCTGTTGCATGGAACAATTGTTTTCTCTCCTTTGATTTTCAGTCTATGAATGTCCTTTCCAGTTAAATGTATTTCTTGTACACAGTATATTGATGGATCTTGTTTCTTGATCCACTCTCCCTATGTTTCTTTTCATTGTAGAATTGAGGCCGTCTACATTAATGGTTCCAACAAGAATATACTGGTTTGTCTCTGCCATACTATCCACCTGCTGTTGACTCTCCACTTTCCTCCTTCATTCAATTGCCTGTCCTGTTTGGCAATCCTCCTCTGCTCCTGTTTCTGGAACCATGGTCATCTGTATCTCTCTAGAATATCCTTTAGCATTCTCTGTAGGATTAGTTTAGTGGTCATGAATTCCTTCAGTTGTTCTTTATCATGAAGGTATCTTATTTTTCCATCAGTTGTGAAAGATAGTTTTGCAAGGTACATCAATCTGGGTTGGAAGTTGTTTTCTTTCAGGGTTTGAAACACTTCAAACTCTTCTTGACTTGATGGTTTGTGTTGAGAAGTCTGCTGTAATTCTGATTGGTTTTCCTTTATAGCTGATCTATTCCTTTTCTCTAAGAGTTTTTAATATTCTGTACTTGTGCTGAATTTCTGTGGTCTTGATTATTATATGTCTGGGTGTAGATCTACTTTGGTTATGGTTAATTGGAGTCCTATATTCCTCACCTATCTGCATGCAAGGTACATTTCCCATGTTTGGGAAGTTTTCTGCTATTACTTCTGTAAATAGCCTTTTTATTTCATTTATGTTGACCCCTGCTTCTTCACTGATACCTGTCACTCTTAAATTATCTTTCTTTGCATTGTCTTGCAGCCATTGAATTGTTATTTCTTGATAACAACCTTGTTATTTTTAAGGGATCTTTCTTTTCACAATTGCTAGCTGCAATCCTATCTTCAAGACTTGAAAGTGTATCTTCAGTCTCTTTCAAGTGGTTTTGCCAGCTTTTGATTGACTTTAATTTCCTGGATATCTCTTTGAATCTGTTTCATGCATTGTAATTCTTTTCTATATTGTTCATTCAAGGTTTCCATCATTTTCCTATGTTCCTCTTTTTTTAAAATCTATGTCTTCTTTAGATATGCTGAGCAGTTCTTTCATTATGCTTGTGATTTATTCTTTTACCAGAGACATTATTTCTGATTTGATTGTTTTTATAGTCTCATGAAGTTGTTTCTTTACTTCAGTTGCCATCCTTTCAAAGAGTTCAGGTATATGACTTCCATTGTCTTCCATGATTGTATCTCCCAGACTTGTTCTGTTTGGGCTGGAGGTCTGAGATTGCCTTTTGTTCCTTCATCTTGACATTCTTCTGAGTTTCTCCCAACAAGCTGTTTGTTGGACCCCAGGTACTTCCAACATTGGCTGCCCCTCTGTGATGTAGGGGAATGGGAGAGGAACCTGGGGTCAGTTTACAGGGAGGTAGCAAGGCAAGGGGCTGGCTTCTCTAGATCTGTGCAGCTACACTGGGGCTTCCCCAATGATCAGGGGTGCATGGAGGTGGGGCTGCTTATCTCAGCCTGTGTGTCTACACTGGGAGTCCCATGATGGTGGCAGGCACAGAGGGGTGTTTGTCTGATTCTCTTGGTTGGTGATGGCTGCCTGAGGGAACAAAAGGCCTCAATGGTGCTCTAGTTGCTTGTGGCTTAGCTGTCTTCATGTCCCTGCTCCTGCTGGCTGCCCATGGGAAGGAGCCTTCTGGTGGCATTGTTCAGCAGGCAGAGGCAGATCTGTCTGGCTCTATCTGCCCCCACTGGCTGCCTGCAGTAAGGAGCCTTCCAGTGGTGGCACCCAGCCAGCGGAGGCAGATCTGTCTCGTTCTCTCTGCCTACACTGGCTGCCCGCAGGAAGGAGTCTTCCAGTGGTGGGGGCCTGCAGGCAGAGGTGTACCTGCGGGTTCTCTCTGCCTGTGCTGGCTGCCCACAGAATAAATCTTTAAGAATTAAATATTCTACATATCTCTCAATCTTCTTTTATTTAGACATACAAATAATTTGTTGATAGAGAAGACAGGATATTTTACAAATAAACTATATGATAAGACAGAGAAATTAAAGTCCTATAAGAGAGGTAAGAGATATTTGGGAGTTTGAATTACTTAAAAATAGGGTGATCTGGGGGTAGTTTAATGGAGAAAGCAATCGATGAGTTGAGATTTTCAGATGAGTATTCAGAAGGTTGAAGACTCAGAAAAGCACCAAGCTTGTAGGATGAATAAGACATTGATCTGATTAGTGTGAGGGAATATGAGACATAAACCTGGAAAGATGGCAATTTCTGTGCGGAGCTCTAGATAAAATCAGCATTTAATTTAATTTTTCCATAAACATCTGATATTGAATGGAGGTATTTACTGTGGCTAGAAATTGTCAGAACACTAGTACAGAGGATCACACCAATACTTTTCTGGAAGAGACTTGGCTCTCTATCTCTATGTTAGGAGTAGCACATACCAGATTTATTATTTTAGGATCTGAAAATAAATTATCAAAGAGCAGACAAACACTGTCCAAAATCACTACACAAAACAAGAGAGAAGAATATGAGAAAACAAGATAAGCTGCAATGATCTGAGATTTGTCCATTGGATCAGGATGGCCTGATTGAATGCACATTGAAAAGCTATGGAGTGGTGTGAGAAAGGAAGTTAGAGCCATTGACTAACCATCAGCACAGTATTAATTAAACAGTGTACTGAAAAATAACGGCTAATGGTGTTACGGCAAACAGAAACACTGAAATGACACCCAAGATTTGGAGACATCAATGGGCACCAACAAGGAATCAGTTCTTATTCCTTGGTCAGGCTCTGATCTGTGGTAATTTGGGGTTTATGTGGGATAAGCAAGCAGGAAGTACAGAAACAGAGTACTTGACTGGTTTTAGTTGATTTTTACAATATGCGTCGTAGTGACCAGCTATGCATCACAGTGACAACTGTTTCCAAGAAACAGAAGTAACAGGAACTGTTATCTGGGTAACAAACTGAAGTATACTGCCTGGAGGTGGGCATTTTCTGCTACAATGGCAGTTAATTATGATGCCTTTGCCCAGATGGTTTGTATTAACACAAGAATTAAGTTACTTTTTCTGTAGGGCAACATGAAGTACTTGCAGATTTTTAGGTTTCAATTAGATCTTAAGTATATTCTGGGGCTGATAATAAGATTGAGTAGAAATAGTGCAAAAATTCTGAGGAGTAATTGCACAATGGAAGTAGAAAAACTTAGACTTAGTGAGTAGGCTACACTATTACCTAAATGTTGATTTAAATGACTTATCAAATCAGCCAAGAAATGCTAGAAGACACAAAAGTGCCAGGAAAATAAGAAAGACTTTCCAGTTTCTGTGCTTACAATGATTACCCAAGTTATGCTAAAATTCCAAATGTATAAAAATAAATTTTCCTCTTGAATGCTAAGCAAAATACTCTAAGAAGGTGTGGTTGATGAATAGGGGTTTTTCACTTTGCCATCCCTTGCCCGATTTTTTTCCCTCTGGTAACTACAAAAGGGAACTAATCTTTCTTTCATATCCTTGTCACTTATTTTTGTTTTTTGCTTTGGCTAAATGAAAAGTCATAGCATATCAACACCAAATTATTTCATATCATTTATTCATTCATTAATTAAATGAATGTTTATTGAGCATGAACAATGTGCAGGTGATAAGTAAACAATGGATGATCAAATAAATTTTTTCTGCATGGCTGTGGGGTGAAGTATATGTACCTGTCTGAGGCCTTTGATGTCTTCACTTAGATCACTCTCCAATTTTAACAAACACTTCCAGCTAGAACTGACCATATTATGACCCATATAATACTGAGTCATCTGGGATTACCTTTAAACTACAACATGGAACTTTATTGTTGATAATATCTATTTTTGATAATCTATTACTTTAGGTGGTTTTTAAAAAGTACTTGAACAGCTGTAGGCATGGCTAAAATTCATGTGGAACTTCAAAATTATCAGGCAAGTCTTTTTTAAAAATTTTATTTTAAAGGGGTTAAAATTACACACAACAAAACAGAACAGAACAGGACATAAGAAAGCATAACTTTCAAAGCTAGACAACCAGATATCTTCACTATCTGTCATATTGTCTCTTGTTTTCTTCCAAGTGGTTGTCCATATCTTTGCATATGGGGAGTTCATACTAAATAGCATAGCCAATCTTTTCACAAAATGTGTAGTTAACTGGCTCCCACTTGCTAAGGGGGGGCATGGGAGGGGGGACAGGACGACATGAGATGTGTGATTCAGGATCACAGCCGCTCCCCAGAGAGGGGAGGAGCTCCTTGTTCTCCTGGCACCCTGAGTCAACCACACAGTGAAGGTCCCGATGTGCCAGGGTCTCTCTCCTTCAGGCTGTGCAAAGTCTGTATCAGGCAAGTCTTAAACATGATTCAGATAAACACAGGTCAAATTTTAAAAAGTCTTTTAATATAACCTGTGAAGAGAGGTAATGAAAATAGCTAGAGTGTAACTTTTCTGGTTTCTGGTAAGAAGTTTAAGTACTACTGGTTTTCTAGTTTTTTTTTTAAAACTGGAGATTGAATCCCAGGGTCTCAGTCCTCTTAATTTTAAAAAATTCTATAACAAGATTTCAGTACATTGCTCATGTTGGCCTTTTTAACAAATTAATTTTATTGGTACATTTTTGATACACATAATGATCACATTCATCACAGGGAATTTGTACCTGGGTATGTATACATGATATATCTTGATTCATTTTTACTTTCTATTCTCCTCCTTTCCCTCCTACAGTCCAAGGTTTCTTAGCAGCAACTGAATCCTCACAGCAGCTCCATAAGGTAGGTCCCACATTATCCACATTATTACCAATGAGTGAATTGAGGCACACTGAGTGGAAACATCCTGCCTGTTGCCTATTAACTTGCAAGCTCAGAAATGGGATTCAGCTCAGCCATTCACTGTACTGATGTTGTTCCACTTTCTAGATTACTATAGAATATGACTTCCTGAGAGCAGATTCTTGGAAGGCTCAAAAAAAACCAAAAACAAAAACAAACCAAAAACCAAAAACCCCAGCCTCATTCTTTTTTCCACCACTTGCTTAAACTGTTTGACTAGTTCTCCTCTGCCTGGTGGATATATGAAAGGCAAGTCCCCTGGTATTTCTAGTGACCCATACATAATAAAACATTTTTCAGTTATTTGATTTCACAAAGATGATTTCATTTCAGTTATAAAGCTAGCCACCCGTAAGTGTTAGAATTCTCAGTTTAAGATTCTCCCTCGAGCTGTAGTTGTGGACAGCCTGAGAATTTTGGTGGGGAACAGAGAATGGCTTGCTTCCTTTTGTTTCCTTCCACTCCCAACACCCACTACTTTCTCCAGGACCCCAGAACCTCATTAGGAGGAGTGAAGAGGAAAAGTCAGAGGAAAGAATGATGCTGCTTGACTGGTACACACATCAGCTGATGATGGCTTTTTGCTGCATTCGCAGATAGCTTAAACTGACTCAGGTTGGGGGATTTCAAAGCAGATTCTTTCTTGGGAGAGTACTGGTAGGTTCTCTGGAGACCTATACTGGGAACATCTGGCTATATTACCAGGGTCATATATGACTCAGACACATATTATCTGTGGTTGTGTATGTTTTTTCCTTCAGATCCTGAGAATCCAGGGTCCGTCCTTGTGTAGGGACAGAATGTCCCTCTTGGCAGTTCTCTCCCATGACTGGTCATCTTGTTACAGGGAATGTTCATGTGTCCTTAGTCCAACGAATTTTGGGCCTGCTGGTCAGTCTGTACTCTTTCAACATTTCCTCTGGCCATTGCCTCAGCTTTTTCAGGATGTATTGGATTTGTCTACTATGTTTGCTGTGTTCTACAGACTCTAGTAAACCCATATTGTGTTCTCCAGTTGGGTTCTTGAAATATCCTTATGCTTGGCTTGAGGGGACAGGAGCATACTTCTCCATTTCCTCATAGAGAAGGAAACTATCATGACCCTTTAACAACTGTTTTTCAAAAAATGCTACAATTTCCTGTCATACTTAACTCCAGTCCTCTTCTATCTTAGAGGCATATTAGGGCTAAAGGTAATAAAGGTGGGCCAGACATATCATTTGTAAGTTTTGCCCAACACCAACATAGGAACAGTCCCATGAAAATATCTTTGTATTTAGTATTATAAATTATGCATTTCCTATGATTCTTTTTTCTAAATTTAATTTTAAAGAGAATAAAACAGAATAATAAAATGAATAAAACAGTGATAAGATAGTAGAAAATCTATAATAGTTATTATATTGCATATCATTGTCCTCTAAAGAGTTGCTCAGACTACTGGCTTTAGGCTTGGAAAGTTGATCAAACAATACAGTTCCTCCAATGTTGGGAGCCCTTGAAGCTGGAAATTGACCTCAGGCATGACCCAGACGTGACCCTACCAGAAACCTAGAGCTCCTGGGTCAGCCACATGAAGAAGTTGCTACAGCCTAGGGAAACACCAAGCCCCTAGGCAATCCAAGAAATGGGTGGCTAGGGAAGGGGCTGAAATTAACATCGTCTTTCCCAGTATATAAATAAAGGTGTTACAGTGGCTGAGCAGTTTTTTCCCCCATCAGGAGAGTAAGGGCTCCACCTGACCCCAGCTTTGTCTTGTCTTTATTTTTCTCATTCTCTCACGGTGCTTAACCCCGAGAACCTCAGGAGCTGCACTGGGTCCCGGCACTCCAAATCAGGCAGTTGCTCACAATGAGGATGCGGGCACTGTTCCTCTCTCCCCACCTGGTGTGCCAGCTAGCTCACAGGCAAGGGCTTAGCTTCCTTCCTGGTTCTCCCTGATGCAGGCTCGGACTGGCTCACAGGTGGGGCCTTAGCTTCCTCCTATGATTTTCTTGAGAGCATCTTTTCTATACTCTTTAATCCCAAGGACTTGAGAGGATTTTATTTGCACTTAAGAAAAAAACTAAGAATTTGAGATATGCATAGACTTTTTACTTATTGTTTGAAATTATAGCTAACAATTCATTACAGGTGTATTAATATTTAAAATTTAAATAGAGCTTTAATGTAAAGAAAACATACCCTTATTAAGTTTACCTTAAGTGTGTGGGCCAGAGGCCTAGTAATACAGTCTTTGGATTCACTGATATCCTAAACTTATTTTTTATGCACATCACTTGACCGTGCTCTCTCAGATAAACCTCAAAAGTGAAATAGCAAAATTTATGTAATGTTTCCTGAGTGAAGGAGAAAAGGGAAGTGAGTCACACAGTGTCTACTTTCAAAGGGAGAAATAAGACAAGGAATAGGAAAAGTGATTTACTACATGTTATTGGAATTTGATTTAAAGTCTCCTGAGTGGTTGCAAGTCAAAGTTAGGAATTGTAGCAATTCTTTTTTATTTTTTTTATTGTAAAGGGGGTAATATTAAACACAACAAAACAGAACAAAACTGGATATAAGAAAGCATAAATCTCAAAGCTAGACAACCAGAGATCTTTACTATCTATCATATTGTCTCTTGTTTTCTTCCAAATGGTTGCCCACATCTTCGTATATGGAGAGTTCATATAAAATAACATAGCCAATTTTTCATAAGATGTCCAGTTCACTGGTTCCCACTTGCTAAGCAGGGCGGGGGGACACATGGGATTGGGGATGGGGCGACATGAGATGTTTGATTCTCAGCCCTTGCACCGGCAGGTTCACAGCTGCTCACCAGAGAGGGGAGGAGTTCCTTGTTCTCCTGGCACCCTAGGTCGCTGCATGGTGCAAGTCCCGAGACGCCAGGGTCTCTCTCCTGCGGGCTGCTGAAGCCTGCCACACTCACAGCTGCTCACCAGAGAGGGGAAGAACTCCTTGTTCTCCTGGCACCCCAGGTCGCCACATGGTGCAGGTCCCGAGACACCAGGGGAATTGTAGCAGTTCTTTATTCAAACTATTGAACTGTGCCAGTTTTAAAATTGGGATTTGTAGGAAACCCTTCAGAAGGAGTGAGATATTTCTATTTTCCCAAAAGAGAACGTGCTCCATTTTGAAGTAACTAACTTACTTATGGTTGATGTGTAGTTGTTTCTAGTAATAGTGTTGATTAAATAATACATTAATTAATTTAGCACATATTTATTGACCACCTAGTATATGCTTTACACTGTATTAGGACTTTGAGGGACATCACAATAAATAAGTGAGACACAGTCTTTATTCTCAAAGAATTACAACTGGGTATTAGGAGCCAGTTTTGATGCTAAGGGCTATTATAGAATTCCAGAGAGTAACAGGACTACATAATTTGGACAGGAATCTGACAGTAGTACCAAAATGTCTTCCTAGAGGTGACATTTACACTAAGATCTACAACATGACTATGTGTTAGATGAATGGGAGGGATGGATAATCTAAAATGTACACATTTAAAAATGTAACAAGGGCTGGGGATATAGCTCAGCAGCAGAGCACCTTCCTGGCATGCACAAGGTCCTCAGTTCGATTCCTGGAATCAAAAATAAATATGTGCCAAAAGGAGGCCAATTTTGAGATGCAAAATTCTTTAATCTCCAGGATACAGGCTAAATACTCAAATACAAGGTTTTTTATCTGAATTTTTTGAGGACAATGAAAAGATAGAGAACAAAGTATACGACTGGCACCTGTATTACTAAAGACAGTGAGATGCTCATTGCACTCCCTTCTATCTTTTTTCTCTGATCATAGCCATTCTGAAGGGCAGAAGCACATTTCAAGGCCTCTAGGGGCTGAGACCTGTTGCTAATAGCCCATAAAAAGGATGCCACCTGGTATAACCCAAAAAATCAGAGCAGGAAAGGAATAGAACAATAAACGCTCTGAAAACTCCACAGTCCCTGTCCTTGAGGAGGGTTGGATGGTAGTATATGTGTGCACACATGTGTGGCCTTTATCCTATGGCCCTGCTAACCTCAGTGTATGTAGATAAATGTGCATTATTAGAGATGTTGAGGAACATTTAGTTCTTTGTCAAGCTAGAGCGTTTATTAAGAGTTCTACAAAATCTACCCACAAATGTCAAGTGTTGTGAGTTACATGGAAGTTGCTCATTGTGTGTTCGTTATGTCAATTAATTAACAAGTGAGTTGCTTACAGAGAGAAGAAGGAGGATTATAGCTTGGATGGCAGTTGGAGCCTGCTTTTGTTTCTGTGTTGCTGTGGCTTTCCTTTGGCTCTTGCCCAGCTCTCTCTGCTTGGCTAAGTCAATGCCAGCTTATCTTTAATGACTGCACATGTCAGCTCCACAAATTCCCTCTGCAGAGTGAAAAAAATCCCTATTCTAATTTTTACAGAATCTTTCCATGCCATGATCTATCTTCACCAACCACACTCTCTGAGAGTGATTTGCTATTGTGTTTGTTAACCCTACTCTGGGCTTTTGTGTGTCTCATCCTTCTCCCTTCTCACAGTGTGTAGTGTGGTTCCTTCCTAGGGAGTTATGTTTTGAGTGAAAAAAACTCTGCTATACATATATCAAATTGTACATAGTGTTTCCAGCATATTTGGATCTTATTTCTAATAGATTTTCCAATTCAACTGCCAGCTTTTAAGAGTCACCCTATCACTTTACAGGTGAGTTAGAGCTCACACTGAGCAATAGCTCACAAGGTGGTGGTTTGGGTATCTCTGCTGCTGCCTTCCTTTGGAGAGGATGGATATTAGTACAGTCTTCAGTAGACATTGGCATAACCAGTTGTTAGGTCAAAGAAGATCATGTGCTCCTTTCTGAGAGCTTTGAGTTGAGGGCTTATGTTATCATTTGTATTTAGATGTCCCCCAAAGCTTCATGCAGTCATGTGGGTTGGCTTCTAGAATTTGTGATTGATTCATGGTCCAATGCAAGATTTATGGGTGTGAGTGTTATACCTGCCCTACATACAGTAGGCTACATACAGTATAAGGGACAGAAGGAGTTTTCTCTGCTTGCTCCTCCCTTTTTACTCTTGTTGCTTTTGCTGTTTTCTGTTGCCAAGAACTGTTGCTCCTCTACCATGCTATCCTGCCTTGAAGCTAGCTGTTATGGACTGAAACCTCCACAAACCAATAAATGTATGAAGAAATGTTCACCATGCTAAATAGGCTTTTCTCCTTTATCCTTGGGTGTCAGGTATTTTGTCTCAGCAATGAGAAAAAAGTAATTGATACAATCTAACATAGGCAAGTCAAGAGTCAAGGTTTCTGCATTATAGAGAAATGTACAATGACAGAGCTCCAACATCCTGAACCAGAATTAAATGGCTTTTTCCACACAAACCACACAAGAAATATTTCAAAGAATCAACAACTGGGATCTTATATTACTAAAAAATTTCTGTACTTCAAAAGAAATCACCAACAAAGTGAAAAGAAAACTCACAGAATGAGAAAGAATTTTAGCCAGCAATCCCTCAGACAAAGGACTTACATCCAAAACATATAAAGAATTGAAAAACATCAAACCCCCCAAATTCAAAGACCCTCTCCAAAAGTGGGCATTGGAGATGAACACATGGTTCTCAGATGAAGATACACAAATGGCAAATAAATGTATGAAGAAATGTTCACCATCACTGGTCATTCGAGAAATACAAATTAAAACAGCATTGAGATTTCATCTCACCCCAGAAATAATGGATGCCATCAAGAAAACAACTGATAACAAATGTTGGCAAGGATGGTGGGGGAGGAACACTACTCCACTGTTGGTGGGAGTGCAGACTAGTGCAACCACTGTGGAAATCAGTATGCAGATTCCTCAAAAAACTAGGATTGGAAATTCCATTCAATCCAGCTATTCCCCTCCTAGGTATTTTCCTAGAAAAATTGAAAAATTCATGTCACAGTGATATATGTGCACCCATGTTTATAGCAGCACAATTTGTTTTTTTTTAAAAGAGAATAAAACAAAAGCGGGCAGAACAAAGCAGATCAGAACAGAACAACATAAGCAACACAGCACTTTACAATAAGACAACTGGACATTAACAGTAGCTATTAAAATATCTCTTTCTACGCTATAGTTGAGCATAGGTTCAAATACAATAATATCAAACATAACAAAACAGTATAAAACCATTCAAAAGAATGAAAGAATTATAGGGCATTCTGAACCGAATAACAGAGAATGATCAATGGCTACTATAATATCTCATTTTCAATAAAAAATTTGTTTATACTATCACATATATTAAAATCCCAATAAGACACAACATGATAGAACCGATGGTAATAGAAGAATAGAAGCATGGTAGGACTTCTAAGCAAGATGATATTAAATCAGCAATGGCTGCCATAATGTATTGTTTTCTTCAAAATAGCTGTTCCTACCATCACACATAATAAAGTCAAACAAAACAGAATAAAACCATTCCAACTGATGAATGAAAACATTGAAAGGCTTCAAAGCTATGAGATGGGGACTCATGATTACCATACAATCTTATATACTCTTACCAACTATCATACTAGGGAGACTACACGGTATTTACACATGTGAGTTTGGTTTATTTCGCTTATGAGTATGGTCTCAAGTTGTGTCTATTTATTTATAAATATCTCAATATGATCATTCTTTATAGTTGAGTAGTACTCCTTTGTATAAAAATACCACAACTTTTTTATCCATTCCTCAGTTGATGGGCACTTAGGTTGTTTCCAAGATCTGGCTATTACAAATTGTAGCGGCACAATTTGTGATAGCTAAATCTTAGAAACAACCAAAATGCCCATCAACCACAGAGTGGATGAAAAAGATGTGGTATTTTTATACAAGGGAATACTACTCAGCTATAAAAAGGATGATCTTGAGGCCTTTATAGGTAAATGGAGGCAATTTGAGAGTATCCTCATAAGTGGTAAAATAAACAAGACTCACATTAGTAAATATCACATTGTCTTTCTAGTGTAAAAAATAATAAAAACTGACAGAGTAATGGGATACAAAAAGCATAATAGATATTGTAAAAGTGAAAGGGAAGGAAAGTGATCTAAGGGGTATAACGGTATGTACGGTATGTAAGGTAGATGATCATATTACTGAATTTCTGTTGGATCATTGAACAGAAGGGTTTGCACTGTCAATGTTTGAGTGTCTAGCCATTTGTTGTGCTTTGATTTTGTGACTTTGGCAATTGTTTTCAAGATGACATCGTGTAATATATCAACTAGCAATTTTATGATGTTAATTTGTTTTAAATTCTGTATTGTTCTACCTTTTTTCTGTTTTTCTACTTTTTTAAATTTTCTTTTCTTTCTTTAAAAAAGATAATATGTAATATAGCAACCACTGTTAAATTTCTTTCATTCTGTTTTGAAAGCCTATATTATCATTGTTTTAGGTTTGTTGTTGTTGTTTGTCTCTTTTGCTTTTTGTTTTTCTTTCTGACTTATTTTTTCTTTTTAAAATAAAAATTAATAAAAAATAGCTTTTTTTGGAGTAAGATCAATCCTTGTGAAGGCAAAAGGCACTTGCTAGCCTGTCCCAAGGCTTTTTTTAGGGTTTCCTGGGATATTAAAAAATAGTGAAGTTCCAAGTGTTTCTTTGATGCATTTAACCTGTAAAATTACAATGTGATTGTGTTATTATTAAGAATTTATTTTATAAAACAAATACCTCACTCCATATTGGTTAAGTTTAGAGTCCGGACATTTGAGCGTAAATTCTGGTCCAGCCATATTAGCTGCATGATCTTGAGCAAGCTAGTTGGTCTTTTTGTATTTCAGTTTCAAATTTATAGAAAGGGCATAATAGTATCTCTTAATATGGTTTCCATGAGGATTACATACGTCTTTAGAATTCAGACTCTTAGAACGTATGTACAATATCATAGTCATTAGTCTTATCATCGTTACTGTATGAAATATACTCTAAGCGTCTGGTAATGTGCTAACTGAAATTGTATCTTCAATGTCACTTTCTTTTACTCTTGCCAGGGTTTCTTGGTGACTATATTTATAATTTATTCCTCAAATAACTTCAAAATTCTAAATTAAAAGCCTCTGTGAAATGAGGTTTGGGAGAGACCTAAGGGCGCCCAGGGCCTTGGTGCAGTGACCTGCCTGGCCTTGCTCTTGAGAGTGATGTGCACTCCACTTAAAACCATCCACCTAATGGAAATGTCCCTGCCAGCCCTTGTGTCAACTTTGGGACTAGGTCTAGCTGTGTCCGAGCTTGTGATGGCAACTCAGGGACTGAGAGTAGGCTAGTGAAGGCAGTCCCCAGCCAAAAAATGCAGACACATGGGTTGTAGTATAATTTTTTCTTTTCCTTTAAATACCAGGTTCTGTGTCTTCCTGTATAAAATTTAAAATGATTGTATTTCCAGTTGTCATGGCACAAGTTCCACGTTTTTAATAGGGTCCCTGGCACAATGCAAACAGTCTGCATGCCAGAACTTGCAGTACCCACGGAGGACTGTGCTAATCTCTCCCTAAATATAGTAGTGGCTGTCGCCATCCAACCTGTGGGTGGCATGCAGTTGCCACCTGCATACCTTACAGAATTCACGTGTTATTTAAAGCCTTTCTGCTGCTATCCTAGGAAGAACTTGTCATGTAGGATGAGTGGCATAAAAGTGGCATGGAAGCCGAGAGAATGGGAGCCAGGGTGCAGGCAGGGTGTCCTGAACTCTGAGGTCACACTGAGGTTCATGGTAACCCTGGCTCTTACTCAGTGCCACAGCTCAGTGCTGGCGCCAAAGTCCTGATGTTCCTGGAGGCCTGCTTTTCATCCTGCCAATTGTTGACCACACTGCAGGGCCACCAATTATCTCTTGCCTAGCAGCAGTGAGATAGCAGTCACAATGCAGAGGTGTGGGGGCGGCTGCTCTGAGCTTCTGTGCTTGTACCAGTGGGGACAAATTCCTACCGCTTTCTACTGACTAGCAGGGGAAATGGCACCTCAGTGGCTTAGATTCATGAAGTGGAAATGAGAAGAAAGGTTTTATCTTAAGCAAAACATTCCAGATCATTATGATGGCTGTGAGGAGACCTCTACCAAAGCCTTCTCGGCCACTGGTGTGCATCATTAGCTGCTAGCAAATATGCCATTACCTTACACGTAAGAGGTATGGACACTTGGTAGGGTTGGGCATAGGATGCCCATTAGTTATTTCTAGGGCATTATTTTCCTGCTTTCTCTGCCTCCAGGAAGAAATCACACATATCAGAGGCATGTTTGAGTGCTCCACATTTCTAACGTGTTTTGCCTAGAGCAGGCAATGAACTTTACACGCTATCAGATGAGGAGGACTGGGTGTGAAGATGGGCAATTATGTTCAGCTCCCTAGGACTCCACACTGGTGCAGGCAGGGGACTTGGATGTGAAGTTTTCAAATTTCTACCTGAGAAGGGCAATATTTAATACTTAACATTTGTACTGTGAATACTGACACAGACCTAATAAAAATTATTTTTATATAGTACTTTTGTATATATTAAGGAGAAATGGTTTCCAAACTATGTTTTTAAGTCAGAGGAATATTGCACATGCATATGTACATGTGTGTGTTTGTGAAATCTTGTGTTGTACTCCAATATATAAAATTTGGAATGATGACAACAGTATCAGTAACAGTGGGAGACCCTTCTTATTGATAAGTCAGGGAGGTATCAAATTTTGTTTCTCCAGAACGTTTGTTACCTTGAAAGTAACTGCAGATTTCTAACAGCCTTGGCCCTGTTAAGTGCTCTGTTTGTTTGTGTTACTAGGGATTGAATCCAGGGGATCTTATACTCTGTAGCTTTTTAAAAATTTGAAGCAGGGTTTTGCTATATCAGAAGATTACCCAGGTTGGGCTCAAACTTGCCATCTTCCTGGCTTAGCCTCCTAGAGTGCTGGGATGGTAGGCATGTCCTACCATGCCTGATTTACACACTCTCTTAGGTTTGATTTCAGTTATCTTCTTCATGCCCAAAGGCCCCAATTTGATCTCTCAGATTTTCAAGGGAGCCTTGTCTTTGGGTCAGTGAGATGTTGTCAGTGAGCCTTTGGTTCACAAGTTCTGGGAGCCTGAGCATTTTATTTTGTGTGATTTAGGCCCTGAGATAGGGGTTTGTGAAGATTCAGACTCTTCTTGTTTGACTTGGTCATGGTCAGTTCTTGGCAAAGATTAGTGACTTGTTGAATCACTTATCCTTTAATAAATATGAACTCCAAGATCCCTAAAGATCTCATGGACTGTGTGCTTAAGAGAGATGACATTTTGTCCTCTCTGTTTTGACATTTTATTTATTTTAAATAAGAAAACATGCAAGCTAACAAAAATGACTATTATATTAGTGATAAGTGCTATAAAGAAAATAAAGCAGGTTGATGGCACAGAATGAGAATGACAGGTCTGATAGAGGTGGGAACTGGGGAGTCAGGCTTTAAGTTGGGTCCCCTGGGAAGGTCTCAGTGAAGAGTGGCATTTAAACTAATACCTGAACAATAAGAAGTTATCCAGCTGGAAGGAATCCCAGAGAAAGTATTTTCAGCTTAGGAAACAGCTGGTACATAGCCTGTGTGGAAGAACTGGCTTGGCTATTTTGATGGAAAAAAATGAGGCCAGTGTGACAAAGACCTAATGACCTGAGGGGACAGTGGTACATAAAGAAAATAGAGGCAATACAGGGTGACTGTATTGGCAGGCAAATTGTCTTGTGGGGCTCATTTTTCCTATGCTATTCCCTTATATCAGATGATTATTAATTTTTTTTCTCTGATATATATTGGGTAAGTTATGTTACAATTACAGATATTTAAGGTGTCAACTAGGGTATATTTCCCTAATTCTTTGGTGCTTCAAACAAAAGTAGTATTAGAAATCTGTGGTAATTGGATATGTATAACAGCTATAATTAACTTCACCACATAAGAAAAAACCCCACAAATATAACACTGGATTAAACAGAGATTTAGTTTTCTCCAAAATAAAAGAAGTCTGGAGATTAGATGCCATGTTCTATCTACTTCCTTCCATGGAAATTGTTACAGTTTGTAAATACATGTCTCCTCAAAGCTTCCTACACCCCATAGGTGGGGTTTTCTGCAGTTGATTGGATCCTGAGGGGATGGTGTTCATCAGGAGATTCATCCCCGATGAGTTTATAGCTAAATGTGATACTGGGAGGTAAACGAAGGAGGTCGTCACTGGGATGTGGCCTGAAAGGGCCTATCTCCCCCCTTCCCTTGATCTGTCTCTCTGCTTCCCACTGCCATGCCATGAGTGATTTCTCCTCTACCATGCCACCCTGTTTTGGAGCCAGCCAACTATGGCCTGAAACATCCATAAACTCTGAACCAAAATAAACCTGTCCTCCTTAGAGTTGTGGGTGTCAGTTACTGTGTCTCAGCAATGAGAAAGTAACCAATACAGAGACCTTGAAAAGTTAGTAACTCTTGACTTGTTCAGATATCTGTAAATTAAAAAGAATGCTATTACAGGGCTTTTGTGAAGATATACTATGATAACACCATGGCCTGGCACAGAGTAAATGTTAGGAAAAAAAATAACAACCGCCACTGTTAGTTCTTTGCTCTATTAGTCCCTTTCTAGGTTTGCTACTTTTCAATAAATTAAAAAACTTCAGGGGGAACCCATTCTAGACCCTTCCTGTCTGTCAGGAGCTAGTCCCATTCCCCATTCCTTTTCTTAGTAAGTTTTTCTACTCTTATAAAAGAGCTTCAGAGATTTGTCTAATTTTCCAACATTAGCTGCAGGCATCCCTGTGCCTCCATTTACTGCAGATGTTTTCTTTAAACATTCTGAGATGAGCGCTAACACAGTATATCACATCCTCAAAGAATATTTTACATATGGCGGCCCTTACGCAGATGTAAAACTATGGCAGAGTCAGAATGGGGCCTTGCCATCTTCTGGCCACATTGCCTTCTGTAAATAACAGCCACTGATAACCAGGATCACGGATTATGTATTTCTGAAAGATGGCTTCCATCATTCCCTTTGATTTGAATTCGGCAACTAAAGTAAGATGGCCTAGTGGCTGACAGTTGATTTGAATAGTCTTTTTAGAAAAAGTACTCAAAGGTAGATTCATTTACTTTATTTTAGTCAGAGCTCTCTGGAAAGTAGAGCGTAGATAAAGGGGTTATGTTCTGTTTTTTTAATTATTAGAAATTGTGCACCCAAAGACAAAGGAAAAGAGGTAGGGAGGGAGGGAGACAGAGCCAATAGGAGGACGTATCATACAGTTGGTTAGTACTAATTGACCTCATGGGACAACCACAACTGTCCTCCAACAAGCCAAATAAATTGTGTATCAGAATAGACCACTGGAGAGAAGAAAGAAAAATCCGATTAATTGTTTTCTCCCCCATTCAAAGATTTGTTCCATGAGGTGTTAATTCCTTTATACTTTCATTTTGCACATGCATGGATGCCAGTGTGGTTTCATGAACCTCTAAACCTCTGGTGATTTCCCCCTGCAACTAACAGAAAGCATGTCCTTTGTACGTAGGTGAAGTTGCTCAGAGCCAATTATGGTGTTGGTCTCTGCAGCAGGTGGAGCAAGAGACAAATGGGGCTGAGAGAACGTGAAGTGAAGAAGTATCTGGTGAACACTCATTCACAAAAGTCATTGCAGATCTGCTATTTGCCAAATAAGTAATAAGAGATGGGGATTTGGCGATGACCAATACAATGCAACTTCTATTTTCAGAAGAGCTACTGTTTTGAGCTTGCTGTGAGCTTAAAGGAGATAAGTACTTAAAGTCTGTGAAGGTAAGCGCTCAACAGTGGTTAGTTAGTAGCTTTATTTTGTGGCATTGTTGAAAATGGGTACTATATCTGGGTCAGCTCCTGGACTGCTCATTTGTGTCCTGATAACAACCCATGATAGCAAATGATTCCATCATTTAAAAATTGATGCAAATTTAATATATACTTAATGAAATGCAGTATTATCTGATGTTTTACTCTAAATAAATCAACTATAATCTTTAGAGTGCTAAAATGATGAACACTTGAGTAGAAACAAAAGCTCTGGAGAGGGTTGAATTTCAGGAGAACTGGCTTTAGGCCTTACTCTCCTAGGATATTGCCTAAAGTGATGAGAACACAGCTGACCCTCACATTTTTACTGACTGATTGAATCTTGTCAGAATAAGTGTGTGAACTTCTGCTGACTGTGTGACACCTGATGTGTACCCCATTCTGTCTCCCTGCAGTATGGGCTAGATTCTACTCAGGGATACATGCATCAGAGAGCATGATTTCTGAAGTTATCCAGACATGGATTTAAATCCTTGTTTGACCATTCCCTATCAACGTAATATTGGGTAAGTCACTTAACCTGTTTTAAATTTTCTCATTTATATGGGAGGGTATGTGTGCGTTGTTTTATAGAAGGAGATACATACTTAACATAAAATCTGATAAAATCAGTTTCCTGTAATTACTAGCTACTGTTATCAGTTTTATTTTGTGCTATAAAGGAACAAATAGTTCATCAGTTAGTGCTTTCCTCGGGGATTTCCATCTGTGCCTTGTTCACATATTAAGGGTAAACGGGTGAGAACATGAATTAGAATCAAGTTCAGCTGTAAAATCTTGAGGACCAGCATTGACTTAAACACAGTTCAAGTTTATTTTTCTTACTATGAAGTCAGGAAGTAGGCTTTACTCCATGAAACCCCTGGGAACTGACTCCTGCTTTACTGTGTAACATCCATTTGTAAGGTTTCCTTGTGGTACAAGATAGTGGCTCTAATTTCAGCCATCTGGTTTTCATTCTGGCCAATGGGAAGGAAGATGGAGGGTGAAACAGCCAAAGGGCCACAGTGGCTGTTCATTAGAGAAGATGCTGCATGGATTTCTGTTTACATCTTGTTGCAGTTCCGAGGGCTTCCCTAGCATCGAGAGAATATGTGCCTTGTTCTGGTTGGCTTGAATTCTTATTACTATAGAAGAGAGAAAGAATGGAGATTAAGGGACAATTATCAGTCTCTTAGATGTCCATCTTTCAGGACACCCAGAATGGAGAGTGTTGTGGGCTTTGAAGGTATAAGAGAAGTCATTACTAAAAGTACTTTGTGCCTGATAAATTGGATTTGTTTTTGATTTTATTAAGAGAATATATGGAAATCCTTTGTTCAATAAAGTCACCATTAGCTACATGTGATGATTGAGTATTTGGAATGTGGTTATTCTAAATTGGGGTGTGCTGTAATTAACATTCACACTGGATTTCAAAGACTACATGAAAAAAGAATGTAAAAATTATCATTAATAATTTTTTGTGCTACATGTTAAGATGATTTTTTCATTTTTGGATTAAATGACAAAATTAATTCCATTTGCTTTTTACTTTTTAAATTTAAAATTGTATGCATATGTGGCTTGAATTACTTTATATAATTCAGGTATAATCTATTTTGATCTAGATCTAAATGTCTCAAGAATCCACTGATCTAGAATTTCCCCAGTCTAAAGGATCCTATCTTTTTAAAATTTTTTTCATTTTAAAGAGAATAAAACAAAACAAAACAGATCAAAGTAAATCAGAATAGAATAATGCAAGCAACACTGGACTTTTCACAATAAGATAATAAGAAATCAACAGTGGTTACCATAATGTCTCTTGTTTTCTTCAAAATATTTGTCCATACCTTCACACACAATACAGTCAAACAAAACAAAATAGTATAAAACCAATCAAAAAAGGAAAGAAGGCATTATGGGACTTCAAAATAAGACAATAGGAAATCAACAATGGCTACCATAATGTCTCTTGTTCTCTTCAAAATAGCTCTCCATACTCTCATACACAATGAAATTAAATAATAGAAACAGACTAAAACCAATCAAAACAAAAGAATGAAAGCACTACAGGAGTTCAAAATCAGATAACAGGAAATGAACAATGGTACTATAATGTCTCGTTTTCTTCAAAATAGCTGTTCATACGATCACACATAATAAAATAAACACAAAACAGAATAAAACCAATTAAACAAAAGAATGAATGCATTATAGGCCTTCAAAATAAGAAAATAGGAAACCAACATTAATACATCCCATTGTGTTAAAAATGCTATTTTTCCATATCGTCAGACACAGTAAAATCTAACAGAAAAAGACAGAAGAGAACCAAACCTAATGAAACTGTGAAAACATTACAAGAATTCAAGACAAGGTAATAATAAATTAACATTAGTTATCACCTTATCCTCCTAGGTGTTTCCTTCCCTATCACTTTTATAATATCTATTGTGTTTTTGGATCTTACTAACTCCTTCTGTTTTTTATGCTAGTGTTCACCTGTATGAGCTCAAATGGTTTCTCCCATGAACATGACTTCCAGTTGCATCCATTTACATATAAATCCTTGAGTTACCATACTTTATAGCTGGGTAGATTTCCACTGCATGAAAATACTGTATCTTTCTTATCCATTTTGTGGTTGATGGGCAAGTTTCCTTTGCTTTTTTCTGGTCTCCTGTTGCATGGAACAGTTCTTTTCTCCCCTTTGATTTTCAGTCTTTGAATTTCCTTTCCAGTTAAATGTGTTTCTTGTATACAGTATATTGATGGATCTTGTTTCTTGGCCCACTCTCCCTGTGTTTCTCTTTATTGCTGAATTGAGGCCATCTACATTAATGGTTATAACCGCAAACATTGCTTTGTCTCTGTCATGCTATCCTCCAGCTGTTGGCCCTCCACATTTCCTCTCTATTCAATTGCCTTTCCTGTTTGGCAATCTTCCTCTGCTCCTGGAACCATGATCATCTTTATCTCTCTCTAGAATATCGTTTAGCACTCTCTGTAGGATTGGTTTGGTGGTCATGAATTCCTTTGGTTGTTCTTTATTATGGAAGTATCTTATTTTTCCATCGTGAAAGATAGTTTTGCAAGGCACATCAATCTGGGTTGAAAGTTGTTTTCTTTCAGGATTTAAAACACTTCATTCCAAGATCTTCTTGACTTGATGGTTTGTGTTAATAAGTCTGCTGTGATTCTGATTGGTTTTCCTTTATAAGTTATCTGTTTCTTTTCTCTAAGAGCTTTTAATATTCTATTCTTGTGCTGAATTTTTGGGATGTTGATTATTATATGTCTGGATGTAGATCTACTTTGGTTATGGCTAATTGGATCCCATATGCCTCACTTATCTGAATGCCAGATCCATTTCCCATGTTTGGGAAGTTTTCTGCTATTACTTCTGTAAATAGCCTTTTTATTTCATTTGTGTTGACCCCTGCTTCTTCACTGACACCCGTCATTCTTAAATTATTTCTCTTTGCATCATCTTGCAGCTACTGAATTGTTATTTCCTGTTTCCTCATTATTTTTAAAAGATCTTTCCTTTCATGATCACTACCTACACTCATGTCTTCAAGGTCTGAAAGTCTATTTTCAGTCTCTTTCAAGCAATTTTGTCAGCTTTTGATCAACTTTTTAATTTCCTTGATAGCTTTTTGAATCTGTTTCATGCATTGTAATTCTTTCTATATTGTTCATTCAAGGTTTCCATCATTTTCCAATGCTCTTCTTTTTTAATCTATGTCTTCTTTAGATATGCTCAGCAATTCTTTCATTATGTTTGTGATTTCTTCTTTTACCTGAGACATCATTTCTGATCTGATTACTTTTACAGCCTCATGAAGTTGTTCCTTCAGTTGTTATCCTCTTGCAGGTTTCAGGTGTGTGAGTTTTGTTTTCTTCCATGACTATATCTCCCAACCTTGTTTTGTGTGGGCTGGAGGTCTGAGATTGCCTTTTGCTCCTTCATCTTGACATTCTCCTGGGTTGCTCCCAACAAGCTGGTTGTGGGGCCCCAGGTACTTCCCACATTGGCTGCCCCTCTATGGTGTAGGGGAATGGGACAGGCACCTGTGTTCCTCTGACCGTGGGTTTACAGGGAGGTAGCAGGGAATGGGGCTGGCTTCTCCAGTGCATCTACACTGGAGCTTCCTCAATGGCCAGGGGTGTGTGGTGAGGGGGCTGCTTTTCTTAGCCTGTATGTCTACACTTGGACTTCCCTGATGATGGCAGGCATACAAGGGTGTGTTTGCCTGATTCTCCTGGTAGGTGATGGCTGCCTAAAGGAAGAAAGGGCCTCCAATGGTGGCTTGGGGACGGGATGCACATGCTTACCTGGCTGCATGTCCCTGTTCCCAGTGACTGCCCGGAGAAAACAAATCTTCTAGTGTCAGTGGTCCAGCAGACGGAGATGGATCTGCTGGCTCTCTCTGCCTGTGCTGGCTGCCCGTAGGAAGGAGCCTTCCAGAGGCGGTGACCAGTAGGCGGAGGCAGATCTACTAGCTTTCTCTGCCTATGCTGACTTCCCCAAAATCCTGTTTCTTTAGAAAGAAAATTCTATATAGTCCTAAAAGAGATTGCTGTCTGAATGGGGGATTCAATAAATGACAAATTCTTTAACATGGGATTCAAAGAACAAGATTTTGGCACTATACACGGCAGTGTTGCATGAGGAAGGTGGTTCTGTGATCTTTGCTCTTGATAGACTTGTTCCTCTTGGGTAAAGATCTCAATGTCACCACTGCCTAGGAGCATTCAATGAACTCTATCTCATGGTATGGCTCATGTTCAGTAAACAGTTCTAGGATTAAATTTAGGATTACTTTTTAGTGCTGCTATGAATATTTTCCACACAATGAGAAACTGACTGGTAAGAGAGCGCCCTGGGCAGAGAGAGCCCATGATCAGCCTGGCAGGAGTGACGTCTGAAATTCAACTTTAAAAACTACAGTGATAATGAGAAAGAAATGTATTTGGTACCCCAAACTCTGCATTTTTGTTTCTCTTCATGTCATTGGATCCTAATTATCTAGGGCAGAGGTTTTCAAAGTATGGTTTGTGGACCCACAGCATCAATCTTATCCAGGTACCTGGTGTATCTGTGGATTCTCAGGACCCGCCCAGACCAAAGAATCAAATGCCCAGGGAGTGAGGCCCAGTACTGGGTGTTTTTAAAAAGTCTCCAGGTGATTTTGCTATAACTAAAGTTTGAGTCATGAGTTTAAAGCTAAAGCTTTCTTGCTGAATAGATCTTCAATCCAGTGAGGTATATCAGGTAATTTTATTTTTAAATTAAAAGGTATCATACATGATAGAAAACTAGAAGGTAGAATCTTGAAAATAAGGAAGAGGATCAGGGACAGGGAGGTAGGAAGGAAGAGGGTAGGAAAAAGATTGAAAATGTTCAAGAAATGTTAGACGCATGTGCCAAATCCCCAACATGAGCATTACTAGTCTATATTGCTAACACACACTAATGGAAGTTATAAATAAAAGGTCACCCCTTTAATGCTATATATCACAAGAGGGAAGAGGAATCTTTACCTCTGTGTGTAAATAAATGTGACACCACATTTCTTGCCAGTTACTGAGTAAAATTTGGTAAGATAATGAGAGCTTTGGAAAAAGGTTAAAAATACAAGGGACTGGAGGCTGTTCTTTGGCATATGAGTCTCCATAGCTTACTGCTTCCAAATTATACTGCTGAGCACACTCCTCAGTTTACTGGACTTCCTGCCAGAAGTGGCCATGGCTGGGAGCAGCCTATCTCCCCACATTCTAATTGCTCAGTTTGGTGGTTACCTGGTCTTCCTGTCTGCTCACACACAGCCCCAGTTGTTATCTCTTTCCTCCCTATCCTCATTCTGTCTCTAAATGGCATACTTATTGACCCAGACAGCTGTTTTCATTCCCTAATTTTTGTCCACATGAATAATTTCATACCATGATGCCTTTTCTCTTTTGTAGTTCCTTAAATTTGTGCCCCATGCTATAGATATCCAAATCCAGTTCCTTTGCCAAGGTACAGATTTCACAGTCTCTTTCCTGTAGTTCTGTGCATAGTGATATGTTTAGCTCACAGCACGGGAGACAATGGCTCCATCTGTCACCAATGAACACTTAGGAACTGGGAAGACACCAGGCATGCCAACAGGGGGCCCTCTGCCTTACTTGTCCACCTCTACTTCCTCATTCCACTCTCTGAATTTCATATTCTTGAATTTCTTTTTGTATTTTGGCTAAAACAACTGACTTGTATTTCTTCACAGTTTTGGAGGCTGGAAGTTCAAGGTCAAGATGCCATCCAGATTGATTTCTGGCAAGCCTTTCTTCAATCTTGTACATAAATGATTGTCTTTTTGCTGTGTCCTCATGCAGCCTCTTTCTTCACATTTGCAGGGAAAACTTGCATTCTGGTGTCTATCCCTTATTTTTCTTCTTTTACTATTTTTTAATTGAGAAATTAAAAATTACATATTGCATCCTGTACAGCATGATGTTTTAAAATATTTATGCATTATGAAATGGCTAAATAAAGCTACTTTAAGAAATAAATTTTCTTACATACTTTTTTGTGATAACATTGGACTTGAAATATATTCTTAGTGATTTTCAAGAATAAAATACATTATTATTAATTATAGTGACTATGTCATACTGTGTTCTTTCTATTTCATTGGATTTGTTCCTGTTCCTGAAACTTTGTGTTCCTTAAGGAACAACTCCACCTGTACTTTGAGTTTTCTTTTTTTAATTATTAAGTTTATTGGTACAATTTAGATATACACAATGATGACATTCTTCATAGGGAATTTGTATGTGTACATGATATATATTGACTTTTTTTTCCCATTTTCCTCCCCTCCCTTCAATGCCTCTTCTCCTTATTTACAAAGCTTTGTTTTCATTTTATCCTTCTTTTCTCATTTTTTCATTTTCCTCAATCCCTCTCCATAGTTCCTCCTTTTGAACAATTTATTCCTATTTCATAATTTCTATTAAACATTTTGGTTCTTATGTACATTTTCAGTTTCTCACACCAGAGAGACAATGTAATGTTTATACATTTGTCAAATTTATTTTACTTAAGAGTATGTCTCAAGGTCAATCCATTTAGCTATAAGTGTCTGAAGCTTATCTTTTTTTTTTTTTGGTACCTGGGTTTGACCTCATGACCTTGTGCTTGCCAGCAGGCAGGTGCTTATATGTCTAAGCTAAATCCCCAGTCCTGTTTTTTTTTTTTTGGTACCATAGATCAAACTCATGATCTCACACTTGCCAGGCAAGTGCTTGTACCACTGAGCTAAATCCCTGGCTGAAGCTTATCTTTCTTTATGACTGAGTAGTACTCCATTACATAAAAATCACATCCTTTTTATCCATTCCTTGGTTGATGGGCATTTGGGTTGTTTCCAAGATTTAGCTATTACAAACTGAACTGCTATAAACACAGGTTCACATATATTGCTATGGTATAATGCTTTTAATTCTTTTGTGAAGATACACAGAAAAGGAATAGCTGGGTCAAAAGGGACCTTTAGTCCTAGTTTTTTGAGAAACTTCAACACTGATTTCCACAGTGCTTATACAAGTCTACACTCTTACTAACAGTAAAGAAGGCTCCCTGTTTCCCACATCCCTGCCAGCATTTGTTGCGGCTTGATTTCTTGATAGTAGCTATTCTTTCTGGAGTGAGATGGAATCTCAGTGTTATTTTAATTTGCATTTCTCAAGTGACCAGTGATGTTGGACTTTTTTTTTAACATGTTTATTTGCTCTTTGTATTTCTTCATCTGAGAAGTGTGTATTCATCTCAGATGCCCATTTTTGGATCGGGTCTTTGAATTTGGGGGTCTGATTTTTTCAATTCTTTACATATTCTAGATATAACAAAGATGTTCACTATCATTACTTTTATCCAATATAGTTTGGAAACATTAGCTAGAGCAATTAGACAAGAGAACAAAATAAAAGGAACAAATATAGAAAAGGAAGAAGTAAAGTTAAATTATCATTATTTGCAGATGATATACTCTACAAAGAAGATCTCAAAAGCCCCACCAAAAGACTTCTAGATTTAATAACCAAATTCAGTCACATAGCTAGATACAAAGTCAACATCCCAAAATCAACTATCTTCCTGTACAAAAATAACACTCACTGAGAGAGAAATTAGGGAAACAACTCCTTTCACAATAGTATAAAAAATGAAATATGTAAGAATCAATCTAACAGTAAAAGATCTATACATTGAAAACTATAGAACTGTGAAAAAGGAGATTGACAACCCAGAGGATCTTGGAAGGCCCACAAGAAAGCCAGTGACTCCTTTCCCCAACCCAGAAGACCCTGGTGGGTTGGTAAGAGTGTGGGTGAGCCCTCCCTCCACCTGGAGGAACTTGGGTGAACTGGGTTGTGAGACCCCCCAGTGACACAGTAGGGCCCATGCTGGGGTCTACATTAGGGACAGGTGGGTCTGGTGGCATGTACCCAGTAACACTATGAGCCAAGGGTTGGTTCACATCAGTAATCCTAGGTTAGTCAGCCCAGGAAGAATTTGGGATTCACTCAACTGGCCCCGCAGGAGGAATCCAAGTGACTGGCTCCTGCTCTACACAGTGGGATCTGGTAACTAGGTGAACACCAGCCACACAGTAGGACCCTGACTAAGATGCACACAATGTACAAATGAGACTAGCAAGATTGAAAAGCCTAATATATGAACCAAGAGATGAAAATTACAAGATAAAAAAGTAAAATGCAGTCTCAGGCCTCTAATCCATCTGGAACAAGTGAAGCAGACATTGACAAGGAAGACATTGGAAGATACACATCTGAAATTTCTGAAAAGATAGCAAATGAAGTAAAGAAATCCATGAAACTATAGAGAAGATCAGATCAGAAATAATCTCTTTGGTAAGGAAAGAAATGACAACATTAATGAAGGAATTGCTCAGCATAGCTAGAGAAGACATAGATAAAAAATCCAGAAGCATAGGAAAATGATGGAAACCTTGAATAAACAATATAGGAAAGAAACAGAATGCATGAGACAGGTCCAAAGAGATATCCAGGAAATTAAAAATGCCACTGAAAGCTGGAAAAACTGCTTGAATGAAATTATAGATAGACTATCAGACCTTGAATATAGGATCATGGCTAATAATTATGAAAGGAAAGATCTCTTAAAAATAACAAAGGACCATGAAATAACAACTCAACAGCTAAAATACATTGCAAAGAAAGACAATATAAGATTGATAGGTGTAAATGAAAAAGCAGGAGACATCACTAATGACATAAGTCATGCAGAAGTAATAGTAGAAATAGTAATAGTAGAAAATTTCCCAAGCATGGATATAGAATCTGAAATACAGATAGGTAAGTGAGGCATATACAGCTTTAAACAGTCATAAACAAAACAAATCTACTGCCAGACATGTAATAATCAAGATATCAGAAATTTAGCTAAAAAAAGAATATTAAATGCTGTTAGAGAAAAGAAACCTCATCGATAAAGGAAATCCCACTAGATTCGTGTATGACTTCTGAACACAAGCCCTCAGGCCAAGAAGAGCGTGAAGTATTCCAAGTCCTGAAAGAAGACTTTCAATCCAGAGTGACTATTCTGAAAAACTATCTTTCAAAATTAATGGAGAAATAAAATACTTTCATGACAAAGAACAACTGAAGAAATTCATATCCACCAAACAGACCCTAGAAAAAGTGCTGAAAGATATTCTAGATAAAGATAAAAAATGATCATAATTCCCAGAACAATAACAAAAAGAAACCACCAGGCAGGGCAAATAATTAAACAGAGAGGAAAAGCAGGAAACCAACAGCAGGAGAATAACATGACAAAGATAAGCCAATACATATCAGTTATAACTATCAGTGTAAATGGCCTCAAGCAAAAGAAATGGATTGGCAGAATGGGTCAAGAAACAAGATTCAACAATATGCTATATACAAGAAACACATTTAACTAAAAAAGAAAGTCATAGATTAAAAGTCAAAAGATGGAAAAAAATACTCCATGCAATAGGAACCCAGAAAAAAGCAGGGTAGCCATTTCATTTGTAGACAATGTGAACTTCAAAACTGATCAAAAGAGATAAAAAAGGGTCACTTGAGGGGTAGAACAAGTCAGCGTCTCCTGAGAATCAGCCATGCTGGAACATGGGGGACCAACCAAGAAAGCAACAAGTCATCCTTCCTGGTAAGAAGCATGAGCAAGCCACGGGTGCACCAGGGAGAGAATAAGTCAGTGTATTCCGTGAGCCTGCTGGCACAGAGGCTGAGAATCAAATGTCCCCTGTGCCCCTCCCCTCAACTGGTTATCAACTGGATGGTTTTGAGGTCACTCAGAGTTGATAGCAACTAAGGTACATAAAGCAACTAAATGCTTGTATTGTTGGTTGATTATGCTGACCTGGGGCCAGAGGTCTGAGCATCTCTTGGGAGGATGACAGTATGCAATATACCAAATGCAGGGGGTTTCTTTCTATCTTGTCTTTGAAGGCCAATATTGTTTTCACTGCTTTGCTTTGTTCTCATTAATTGTTTTGCTCTATTCAATGTTCTATTTTGATTGGTTTTATAGTGTTCTGTTTTTGGTTTGATTTTGCTATACCTAATTGTGACAACTATTGTGAAGATAACAAAATATACTATGGTAGCTATTATTGTTTTCCTGGTATTCTGCTCTGAAGTTCTGTACCAATTTCACTACATTGTCTTGATAGGCTTTGTTCTATCTTGTTTTGTTGTATTTTATTATCTTTAAAATGAAAAATTAAATAAATAAAATAAAAAGGTCACTTGTTAGAGGTAACATTCAAGAGGAAGAGATAATAATCATAAATATATATGTGCCAAATGTGGGAGCACCCAACTATATAATACAAATATTAACAGACATAAAAAATCAAAAAAACAATAACTGAATTTTAATGGGGGACCATAATACCCCATTGTCACAAAGAGATAGATCAACTAGACAAAAAGTCCACAAAGAAATAAGAGAACTGAATCAAATATGTGATCAAATGTACTTAATGGACATTTATAGAGTATTCCACTCAACAACATCAGAATGCACATTCTTCTCAGCTGTATATTGGATGTTATCTAAAATAGACCATATATTAGCCCATACAACATACTTTAATCAATATAAAAGAATTGAAATTACCCCATGCATATTATTAAACCATAGTGTAATGAAATTGGAAATTAATGGCAGCAGAAACTGAAAAAACTACATAAACACATGGAAATTAAATAACACCCTCTTGAAAAACCAATGGTCACAGATGAAATTAAAGAAAAATTAAACATCTATAATAAAATGAAAATGCACACACATATAGAAACTTGTGGGATGCAATGAAAGCAATTCTAAGAGGGAAATATATATCAGTGAATTCTCACATCAGGAAAACAGAATAAGTATAAACAAACAACCTAATCCTGCATCTTAAGCTTCTAGAGAAAGAAGAGCAAGTCAAGCCCAAAGCTCATACAAGGGAGGCAATTATAGAGATCAGAACAGAAATTAATGCAATTGAGACTAAGAAAATAATACAAAAAAATAATGAATCAAAGTGTTTGTTCTTTGAAAGAATACACAAAACTGACAAACCACTAGTCAACCTTATCAAGAAAAGGAAAGAAGAACTCAAATTCATGCAATGAAGAATGAAAAGAGTGAAATTACTACAGCTCCTGTGGAAATTCAGAAGATCATTATTACCTACTATGAAAATCCATACTTGAGTAGGATGGAAAACACAGCAGAAATGAACAGATATCTAGAAATGAATTAATTAATATCAAGAAGATATAAAAATTTTGAATAATCCAATATGTTAATGAAATTGAAAGTATAATTAAAAACATACCAACAAAGGCAAGCCCAGGTCCTGATGGATTTATGGTTGAATTCTTTAAACAGTGCAAGTTTAATGCTATAATCCTCAAACTCTCCAATGAAATTGAAAAGGAAACAGTTCTCTCTGATTCATTCCTGGAGGCAAGTGTTACTCTGATACCTAAACCAGAGAAGGCCCCAACCAAAAAGGAGAACTACAGGCCAGTGTCCCTAATGAACATAGATGCAAAGATTCTTAATAAAATACTGGCAAACAAAATACAACATATCATCAAGAAGATTATGCACCATGACCAAGTGAGATTCATCCCAAGAATGCAAGGATGGTTTAACACACACAAGTCAATAAACAAAATACACCATATCAACAGCGCAAAGATAAAAATCACATGATCATTTCAATATATGCATATGCCAGGGATTTAGCTCAGCAGCACAAGTGCCTGCCTGGCAAATGCGAAGTCTTGAGTTCAATCCCTGGTATCAAAACAAAAAACAAAAAACCAAAAAACCAAAAATCAAAAAACCCCAAAACAAAAACCAAAACAAAAAAAATCAATAGATGCAGAAAAAGCTTTTGATAAAGTTCAACAGTCATTCATGGTAAGAACCCTACAGAAAATTGGAATAGATTGTCTTTACTTCAGTCTAATAAAAGCCATCTATGACAAACCAATAGCCACTATCATATTAAATGGCCGAAACCTGAAATGTTTCACTCTAAAATCAGGAACAAGACAAGGCTGTCCACTATCACCACTCCTATTCAATATAGTGCTGGAATCATTAGCCAAAGCAATTAGACAAGAGAGAGAAATAAAAGGGATAAGGATAGGAAAGGAAGAAGTTAAACTATCATTATCTGCAGATGACATGATACTCTACATAGAAGACCCCAGAAACTCCAATGAAAGACTTCTGGAGTTAAGCAAATTCAGCAGTGTAATTGATACAAAATTCAATAGCATTCCTGCACACAAACAACAAACTCACTGAGAGGCAAATTAGAGAAATGACACCTTTCACAATAGCATCCAAAAAAGTGAAATACTCAGGAATCAATCCAGAAAAGATGTAAAAGAATTATATACTGAAAATTACACTACTCTTAAAAAGGAGATTGAAGATGATATCAGAAAATGGAAAGATATCTCTTGGTCATGGATAGGAAGAACCAACAATGTGAAAATGACTCTACTCCCCAAACTGTTATACAGATTTAATGAAATCCTGATTAAAATATTAGCATACCTCACAGATTTAAAGAAAACATTTCTAAAATTCATTTGGAAACAGAAGAGTCCTAGAATAACAAAGGCAATACTGGGTGCCAAGGGTAAGACAGGAGGCATCTCAATCCCTGACCTGAAATTATATTACAAAGCTTCAGTGATAAAATCAGCATGGTAATGGCTAAAAATCAAAATGACAACAACAAAAAAAATCAAAACAATAACAACAGACCTAAGGATCAATGGAAAAGATTAGACAATGCAGACACAATTACAAAGACACTTGGCCACCTTATCTTTGACAAAGGGACCAAACATGTTCACTGGAAGAAACATAGCCTCTTTAATAAATGGTTCTGGAAAAATTGGCTTTCTACATGCCAAAGACTAAAACTAGACCTAGGTCTATCACCATATAGTAAGTTAAAGTAAAAATATATTGAAGATCTAAATTTTTTTTTTGTACTGGGGATCAAACTCATGACTTCACACTTGCCAGGCATGCACTTTGCCACTGAGCTAAATCCCCGGACCCAAAGATCTAAATATTAAAACAGGAACTCTAAGTCTACTGGAAAAAAGGTAGGTAGAAATCTTGAAGACATAGAGGTAGGCAGAGAGTTCATGAACAAAACCCAGACTACACGAGAAGTACTTCAAGGAATCAACAACTAAGATATTATCTTACTGAAAAGTTTTTGGACTTTAAAAGAAATCCCCAACAGAGTGAAAAGAAAACCCACAGAGTGGGAAAGAATTTTAGCCAGCTGTCCCTCAGACAAAGGACTTATATCAAGAACATATAAAGAATTGAAAAAAAATCAGGCCCCACCCCTGAAATTCAAAGACCCTCTCCAAAAATGGGCATCTGAGATGCACATGCACTTCTCAGCTGAAAAAATAAAAATGGCAAATAAATACATGAAGAAATGCTCAGTATCAGTGGTCATTTGAGAAACGCAAATTAAAACAACACTGAGATTCAATCTCACTTCAGAAAGAATGATTGTCATCAAGAAATCAACCATTAACAAATGTTGATGGGGTTATGGGGAAAAAGGAATCCTTTCCCATTGTTGCTGAGAGTGCAGACAGGTCAAACCACTGTGGAAATCAGTGTGGAGATTCATAATAAAAACTAGGATTAAGGGTCTCATTCAATACAGCTATTCCCCTTCTGGGTATATTCTCTGAAGAATCAAAAACATCGTACCACAGCTATATATATATGCACCCATGTTTATAAAAGAACAATTTTTAATAGCTAAATCTTGGAGACAACCCCAGTGCTCAGTTAGATAAAAAATATGTGGTATTTTTATATAACAGAGTACTACTCAGCTATAAAAAAGGATAAACTTGAGGCATTTAATTAAATGGATGTAATTTGAGACCTACTGATAAGAGAAATAAATCAAACTCACATGTGTAAACATCACATTGTTTCCCTAGTCTAAAAAACTGGAAGAGTAAATAAGATCCAAAATGTACAATAGCTATTGTGAAAATGAAAGGGCAAGAAACTTCTCAAAAGGAAAGAACAACTGGGATGGGGGAAAGGAGCAAAGAAAGAAGGAAAAATATTTCATATATATATAATATCTATATAAGATTGATAATTATACTACTATAATTATCTATTATAATAGTATAATTATATACTATTATATATTTATATATAAATTATAAATTATTATTATTATTATTTTTGTACTGGAGATCAAACTCACAACCTTGTGCTTGCCAGGCAGGCACTTAAGCCACCAAGCTAAATCCCCAGCCCAATAAATTATAAATTATATATAAATACATTATCTCTATTATAATAGTATAATTATACTATTATGATTATCTCTGTTAATTTATCAAAAAGAAGTTTGTGCTTTCATTGTTTAATTATTTTTTCATGTCTATATCTTGTAATCTGAGCAACTACTTTGAAGATAACAATATGCAATATATTAACTTTTGTTAATTTCCTATTATTTTGTTTTGAAATTCTTTTTTTTATTTTAAAGAGAGTAAAATTAAACATAACAAAACAGAGCAAAATGATCATAAGAAAACAATTTAAGAAACATAGATTTCAAAGTAAAACCACTGGAGATCTTTACTGTCTATCATATTGTCTCTTATTTTCTTCCAAATAGTTATCCATATCTTCACACACAGTGAGTTCACACGAAGCAACATAGTATAGAACTGATCTGAACAGGATGAGGAAGGCATTTTAGGTCTTTAAGACCAAACAATAGGGAAGTCAACAATGGCTGCCACAATGTCTCTTGTTCTCTTCAAAATAGCTGTCCATACCTTTACATATGTTGAAATGAAACAAAAGAAAACAGACCAATATCACTCTGAACAGAGAATAACAGTACTGCTAGATTTTGTATCATGATGCTATGGAATTAGCACTGGGTATCTTAGTGTCTCTTTTTCTTCAAAGAATCTGTTCATTACATCATGCATTATATAATCAATTCTCATAAACTGTTTAGAAATTGTATGCATGCATGAGCCTCTACATGTATACCTATCCTTTCTATATTAGAGGGAAAATCAAATCAAAATAAGACAGCAAAACAAATTCCTAGAAAAACACAAAACAAAAAAGACATGTAGAACCACAATACTAGGTGATCTACCGTAGTTACTATGATGTTTCTTGTTATTTTCAATACAATTGTCTATATCATCAGGCATAGTACAATTGAACATAGCAGTACATAGCAATATTAATAAAAACAAAATGTTGGAGACATAATAGGACTTCAAAAAAAGTTAATAATCAAACCTGAATGGGTATCCTATTGAATCTTGTCATCTTTGGAGTAGTTGCCTCTACTCTCAGACTTGATACTATCAAGCATACCAGATTCGAATAAAATCAGTCAAGACAAAACAATGATCTAACAAACCAGATTCAAATAAGATCAGTCATAGTAAGACAGTGTAAGTAATACAGGGCTGTGGTTTAAGTTAATAGGAGATTAAGGATAGTTATCATAGTATATACTAATCAAACTAAACAGATCAGTGAGAATAATGTAGATTTTAAATCCTGATACACTGTTAACAATGTCCTCTGCCTTCCTTTTTTAGACAATTCCCCCCCTTTCACTTTCACAGGGTGCTTTGTACATTTTGGGTCCCACTAACTCCTTTAGTTTTTAGATTAAGGGGGCAACCCACTATCTACCTAAATGGTTCTGAACCTTTTTACCCCTGAGCTTGATCTTGAGCTGTATTACTTTACCTACTAAGGCCTCAAGGTTTTCATTCCTTATAGCTGAGTAGTTCTCCACTGCACAAAAGTGTCATGACTTTTCAATCTATCTGAAGCTGCTGGATGAGCTGTCCCTATTTCTCTCTAGTTCCCTGTCACATAGAGCATTGTTTTCTCATCTTTGACTTTTGGTTCATTAACCCACTTTCCTTTCAGGTTGATTATATTTCCTATTCAGAGCATCTTGATGGACCCTACCTCCTGGTCTACTCTGCCTGTTTTTTTTTGTTAGTGTATCAAGGCCATCTGTGTTAGACATTATAGTCAATCTTCTCTGCCTCATCTCTGCTATGCTATTTTTCTGCCATTGGTTGTCTACTTTTCTCCTTCATTTCACTGTCTGCCCCATTCACTAAGGCCTCTCTGCCACTGTTCCTGAAATCCTGGTGTTTTTTTTCTCTCTCTCCAGAATTTCCTTCAGTATTTTTTGTAGGGTTGGGTTGGTGGTCACGAACTCCCCCAGTTCCTCTTTGTCATGGAAGCATCTTGTTTCTCCACTAATTCTGAGAGACAGTTTTACAGGGTACATCAATCTGGGTTGGAGGTTATTTTCTTTCAGGGCTTGGAATACTTTGCTCCAACCTCTTCTTGATTTGATGGTTTGTGTCGAGAAGTTGGACATGATTTTGATGGGTTTTCCTTTATAGCTAATCTGTTTATTTTCTCTGATGGCTTTTAATATTCTGTTCTTGTGATGAATTTCTGGGATCTTGATTATTATATGTCTGGGTATAGATCTGTTTTGGTTGTAGCTGGCTGGAGTTCTGTGTGCCTTATATATCTGAATATCATTTCCTTTTCCTATGCTTGGGAAGTTTTCCTTAATTATTTCTGTGAATAGCCTTTGTATTTCATTTGTGTTTACCCCTGCTTCTTCACTGACATTTTTTATTCTTAAATTATAGATCCTCTTGTCATCTTCTAGCCTTTGTACTGTTACTTCCTGGTTCCTTGTTATTTTTTAAGAGATCTTTCCTTTTGTGATCACATACTGCAAATCTGTCTTCAAGTTTTGAAAGTCTAGTTTTAGTTTCTGTGAGGCAGTTTTTCCAGCTTTCAATGGAGTTTTTAATTTCCTGGTAATCTCTTTGTATCTGTTTCATGTATTCTAAATTTTGTTTATATTCTTCATCAAAGGTTTCTCTCTTTTTTCTGGATTCCTCCATTCTTCCATCTGTGTCTTCTTGAGAGGAGCTTAGCATCTCTTTTATTAATCTTCTTATATCTTGCTTCACATGAATTAGAATTTCAGTTTTAAGTTCTTCTATGTTGTCACAAAGATATTCCTTTATGTCAGCTGATGCTGTGTCTGATATTGCATGCTTGCTGCCCTTGATCTCTTCTGTATTTATCTCTCCCGAACTTATTTTCCCTGGGTTGGCAACTGTAGGCTTTTCCTTGTTTCTTTCTCTTGTCATGTTTCTAGTTTCTTTCAGACAGGTGTATGGTGGAGGTCTCAGGTCCTTTCTGTATTGTTTATAGTTTTTCTGAAGAATTCTGGCTAGAGGATTGCTGCCCTCTCCAGTTTGCTGTTGATCTGTGAGGTGCATGTAGGGGTAGTGTGGGCTGACCCCTCGCCTCCAAGCCAGTCTACCAGCGAGTGCCTTCCCCACGTTAGTCTGTGCCATGTGGACATCACAGGTTCGGGACAGTTTTGTTCCTGGCTATTGGGTCCTGACCAGGGACATAACCCAGCCCAAGCAGATCCCACCAGTCCGCTTTGGGCCAAGTGCGGGTGACTGATGCCACTGCAGTTCTGGGTTCAGGTCCATCCTGCCCAACTCCAATATGTTGTCCAGCGGGTCACATCCTCCCCCATAGGACCAAATTTCTAGTACTCACTGTGGTCAGTGCAGCTCTCAATGCCAGTTCCTCTCTCCACTGCAGCGCATCCTCCCGCCAAGGGCCTTGGGCTCACCAACCCCGGTTTTTGGCGCAACTGTGAGTTGTCCAACTCCAAAGAGCCCAGCACAGCACAGGGCCGGCTCCAGTGAGAGTATGTCTAGCTCCAGCATTCTATTCTATTCTATTCTATTCTATTCTATTCTATTCTATTCTATTCTTTTCTTTTCTTTTCTTTTCTTTTCTTTTCTTTTCTTTTCTTTTCTTTTCTTTTTTCTTTCTTTCTTTCTTTCTTTCTTTCTCCTTAGTTTCTTCCTGGGTCATGAGAATCCCTCTCCTTTGTCTGGTCTTCTCCATGGTATTAAATTTTAGCATCTGAGCTGTTTCTCTGGGAGAGGTTCTCTACTTTGCTATCTATCAATTCGCCATCTTCTGTTTTGAAATTCTATATCACCATTTATATTATTTTTCAGTTTAAAATAAAAAAAGGAGACCAAAGAAGATATCAGAAAATGGAAAGGTACTCCTTGTGTAGGAAGAAGAAACACAGTGAAAATGGGCATACTTTCAAAATTGTTATACAGATTTTATGCAATCCCAATCAAAACACCATTATCATATCTCACAGAATTAGAGAAAACATTCCTAAAGTTCATTTGGAAGCAGAAATTCTAGGCAACAAAGGCAAGGCAGGGGACATCACAATCCCTGACTTGAAATTATACTACCAAACTGCTGTGATAAAACATCATGGTAGCGGCAAAAAACAGACCTGAGGATCAATGAAACAGATTAGAAGATGCAGACACAACTCCAAACACACTCAGCTACTTTATTCTTGACAAGGGGACCAAACATGTTCACTGAGAGAAAGATGAAATCTTTAATAAATGGTGCTGGAAAAAGTGACACATGCTGAAGTACCTCAGTCAGTCAGAGAGTGGAGTAGGGAGTTGTTAAAAATTTTTTTAATAGATGAAACAACTGAGATCTGGAAGGGTGCCATCTTTCCATAGGTGGCTCAAATAGTAAAAGGCAAAGTTGGGTTTATGTTTTATGTTAACCTAATTTTTAGTTTCTCTCCCCTTGCTAAATGGATGCAATTTCACTCTAATAGGTCCTAAGGAACATCTCAATAACTTCATCCATTGATCATTTGATGCAGTGAATGCATTTATGGAGATCATATTTGTACTGAGTTTACAAATGGCAATCACATCCATTATAATTGTGTCCCATAGGTTACAGTATGATGTGTCTGAATTTTCATTATATTTTTGGCATGGCAAGAAACCCTACAAAACCTGCATAAATACATGGAAATTAAATAACAACCTTCTGAACAACCAGCGGGTTAAAGGTGAAATTAAAGAAGAAATAAAACAATACCTAAAATATAGTGAAAATATAGACACATCATACTGTAACCTATGGGACGCAATGAAAGCAGTCCTAAGAGGAAAATATATAGCAATAAATAGCCACATCAAGAAAATGGAATGAGCACAAATAAATAACCTAATGCTACATCTCAAGCTCCTAGAAAAGGAAGAGCAAGTCAAACCCAAAGCTCACAGAAGAGAGGAAATTGTTAAGTTTAGAGCAGAAATTAATGCAATTGAAACAAAAAAAAAACAATACAAAGAACAGATAATCAAAGAGCTGGTTTTTTGAGAGGATAAACAAAATTGATAAGCCCCTAGCCAACACTGTCAAGAAAAAGAAAGAAAAAAACCCCAAATCCATGCAATAAGGACTGAAAAGAGGCAAATTACTACAGATCCCATGGAAATTCAAAAGATCATGAACACCTGCTTTGAAAATCTCTACTCACCTAGATTGGGAAAACACAGAGGAAATAGACAGATTTCTAGAAACATATGAACTACCAAAGCTCAATCAAGAAGATATAACAATTTTGAATAACCTAATATCAGCTACTAAAATTGAAAATGTTATTAAAAATTTATCAACCAAGAAAAGCCCAGGTCCTGATGGATTCACAGCTGAATTCTGTAAGAAATTTAGAGAAGACTTAATGCCAACACTGCCAACACTCCTTAACCTCTTCAATGAAATTGAAACAAAAGCAGTCCTGCCTAAATCATTCTTGGAGGCGAGTATTATCCTGATACCAAAACCAGAGAAAGACCCAACCAAAAAGAGAACTATAGACCAATCTCACTTATGAACATTGATGCAAAGATTCTCAATAAGATACTGGCAAATAGAATGCAGCAAATCATCAAGAAGATTATACACCATGACCAAGTGGAATTTATTCCAGGAATGCAGGGATGGTTTAACATATGCAAATCAATAAATGTAATATACCACATTGACAGAGCCAAAAATAAAAATCACATGATCATCTCAATAGACACAGAAAAAGCTTTCAATAAAGTCCAAAATCCATTCATGATAAAAACCCTACAGAAAACCAGAATAGATGATATGTACCTCAATCTCATAAAGGCCATTTATGACAATCCAACAGCCAACATTACACTAAATGGACAAAAACTGAAAGCCTTCATTCTAAAATCAGGAACAAGACAAGGATGTCCACTATCACCACTCCTATTCAATACAGTTCTAGAAATATTAGCCAGAGCAATCAGACAAGAGGGAGAAATAAAAGGAATAAAAATAGGAAAAGAAGTTAAATTATCATTATTTGCAGATGACATGATACTCTACATAGAAGACCCCAAAAACTCCATTAAAAGACTACCAGAGATAATAAACAAATTCAGTAGTGTAGCTGGATACAAAGTCAACACTCAAAAATCAATAGCATTCCTGTACACAAACAAACAACTCATGGAGAGATATATTATGGAAATATCACCTTTCACAATAGCATCTAAAAAAATGAGATACTTAGGAATCAACCTAACCAAGAATGTATCGATCTATATGCTGAAAATTATACTACCCTAAAAAAGGAGATTGAAGAGGATATTAGAAAATGGAAGGATATCCCCTGCTCTTGGTTAGGAAGAACCAACATTGTGAAAATGGCTATACTCCTAAAACTGTTACACAGATTTCAATGCAATCCCAATCAAAATACCATAAACATACCTCACAGATCTAGAAAAAACATTCCTAAAATTCATCTGGAAACAGAAGAGACCTAGAATAGCAAAGGTGATTCTCAGCAACAAAGGTAAGACAGGAGGCATCTCAATCCCTGATGTTTGAAACTATACTACAAAGCTACAGTGATAAAAATCTGCATGGTACTGGCAAAGAAATAGATCTGAGGACCAATGGAACAGATTAGAAGATGCAAGTATAAGTACAAGACACTCAGCCACCTGATATTTGACAAAGGGGCTAAACATGTTCACTGGAAGAAGGATAGCCTCTTTAATAAACGGTGCTGGAAAAATTGGCTCTCCACATGCAGAAGACTGAAAATAGATCCATGCCTATCTTCATACACTAAACTAAAGTCAAAATAGATGAAGGATCTAAATATTAAAACAGAAACACTAAATTTACTGGAAGACAAAGTAGATAAAAACATTGGAGACATAGGGGTAGGGTGAGAATTTATGAATAAAACGCAAACTGCATGGGAAATACTTCAAAGACTCAACAACTGGGATCTCATATTACTAAAAGTTTTTGCATTTCAAAAGAAATCACCAACAAAGTGCAAAGAAAACCTACAGAAAAAATCTTAGCCAAAAATCCCTCAGACAAAGGACTTATATCCAAAATATATAAAGAACTGAAAAACACCAAGCCCCCCAAAGTCAAGGATCCTCTCCAAAAATGGGCATTGGAGATGAACACACAGTTCTCAGATGAAGATATACAAGGCAAATAAATACATGAAGAAATGCTCACCATCACTGGTCATTCGAGAAATGCAAATTAAAACAGCATTGAGATTTCATCTCACCCTAGAAAGAATGGCTGCCATCAAGAAAACAACTGATAGCAAATGTTGGTGAGGATGCGAGGAAAAAGGAATACTCCTCCACTGTTGGTGGGAGTGCAGACTAGTGCAATCACTGTGGAAATCAGTATGGAGATTCCTCAAAAAACTAGGATTGGAAATTCCATTCAATCCAGCTATTCCCCTCCTGGGTATTTTCCCAGAAAAAATGTGACTCTGTCAGGTCACAGAGATATATATGCACCTGTGTTCGTAGCAGCACAACTTGTGATAGCTAAATCTTGGGAACAACCAAAATGTCCATCAACTGCAGAGTGGATGAAAAAAATGTGGTATTTTTATACAATGGAATACTACTCAGCCATAAAAAACAATGATCTTGCAGCCTTTATAGGTAAATGGAGCCAACTTGAAAATATCTTCATTAGTGAAATAAACAGGACTCACATGAGTAAATATCACATTATCTCTCTAGAGTAAAAAAATAACGAAAACTGACCCAATACTGGGATCCAAAGAGTATGATAGATATTATGAAAATGAAAGGGAAGCAAAGTGCACTAAAGAGTATAATGAAATGTATAGTGTGCAAGATAGTTGACCATATTACTTAATTTCTGTTGGAACATTGAACAGAAGGATTCGCGCTGTCAGTAGAGTATGTAGTCACTATTTATGCTTTGATTTTGTATATTTGGCAACTATCTTTTGAGACAACAATATGTAATGTATCAACTAGTTATTCTACAATGAGAATTTTTTGGTTTTTTTTTTTTGTTCCCTTGAATGCCTTGAACTCGGTATTGTCCTACCCTTTTCTGCTTTTCTATTCTCTTTAATTTTCTTTCATTTCTTTGAAAAAAGAAAAAGAAAAGAAAAATATGCAATATAACAACCATTGTTAAGTTTCTTTCATTCTGTTGTGAAAACCTATATTGACATTGTCTTGAGCTTGTTGTTGTTTATGCCTTTTGCTTTTTGTTCTTTTCTGACTTTTCTCTTTTTTAAATTAAAAAAAGAAAAAAGATTTGGGGTACACTGATTTAGTACACTTTTTATTTTAGCAACAGGGAGCCTTTTACATCTGTTTTCAAACAACCTCAGATGAAAATATATTTAGAAATTTTGTCTGTGCTGAGCATGTGCTTTTTTTCATGTCATTATTCATTAATAGTTGCAGTACTGGCACCTATTTACACAGCATTTCCATTGTATGTATTAGCCCACCTGTTTCCATGGCACCCTCCTCACTTCATTCAGCTTTTATCAACATTCCCTTTTCTCTAGACTTTCATTAACTACTCATAAAGTTAACAAAGAGAAATTTTCTTCTAAACTCTTTGCTGTTTTTTATCTTTTATTACTTTTCTTCATAGTACTCAGCTTCATCTTTACCTGAATGTTACAGATGAAAAATCATCTATTTTGCATTTCTCTGGCCCAGCAGAACTAGCTCCTTAAGGATAGGACTCTGTCCATGTTAGTTGCCATTCTCACTCCAGGACCTAGAATAGTGGCTGGGATGTAGTAAATACTCTATAAATATTTGTCAAATGAACAAATAATAAGACCCCGCAAATATGAATATCATTCAAACCAAGAATTCTAGGATCCTATGTAGAGTTGCTTTGGAAACCCATCACGGAAGATAATGGAGTGCTTTGTTTGGACAACTCACCTCTACCTGCAAGACAGCTGCAAACTTAGTTGCCAAGCAGCCACTATTAGCTTACAACAACAAATAAATATAGCACATGACATAAATCAAATAGATAACAAGTCACTTGTTCTATACCAGATCAGATCTTTTATTGTTATTGTTTAATACACTTCAGAGCAACAAAACAAAACGAAACAAACAAAACAAAAACTTCTACCTTTGTTCACAAGGTAGCATGGAAGACTTCCTCAAATGCATTCCTAAGATACCTAATGACTTCTTGCTATTAAAAATGCCCACAGGTTGTTCACTTCTAAGAAGAGTAACTCCATTGGAATTTAGTATTTGGATGAGTGAACCTCTAAGCAAACCAGAACTTTTCATTGGTTTTTATTTTAAAATTGAAATTTTTTTTCAGAGCAAGGTAAGGTTTATTGAATTGCACAGAAATTATAGAGTCTCCATATATTCTTTCATTCTATTTTCTCTATTGTTAACCTTTTGCATTGGTGTGGTACATTTTTTATAATGGATGAATCACTACAGATATAATTTTATTAACTAAAATTCATAATCTACATTAAGGTTCAGTCTATGTTGTATAGCTATGGATTTTGCCAAATGCTAATGTAGTTCACTGTCCTAAAAATTTCCTTGTGCTCCAGATATTCGTCCCTCTCTTCATCCTCTTCTAGCTCCTGAGAGCCACTGATCTTTTCATTATATCTATAGTTTGATTTTTATTTTATTAATGCAACAGTGACTCTTGTTTATGAGGAAGAACTGAAAAGAAGTTAAATAACAAAAAAATGAGTATGGTATTTCGTTCTTTTTTTCCACTATATTTTCAGGATATAGGATAGACACTAGGGATAACTTAGGGTAACCTCTTTATATTTTAACATGTCCTTTTATATGTGATCATACATGTATTATGATTATATGTGTGTGTATATATATATATATATACCTACACAGTTTTATGTGTAGAAAAGAATACATTTATATTAATTTTAAAAATATTTTATATATTCTGCTACTTTATACTTATACTTTATATACATATACTCTTAATGTTTTATCATAAAAATTGAGAATGTACTATTAATTCAAGGGATTTATAATTTAATAACAACAACAGTGATTATGGACACTTACAATTTGTAAACAATTCTCCAATAATTATTTTATCCTCAAAAAATATTTTGTATTTTTATTAGTTTTAATTTACTAGTAGTTTAAATTACTTGTCCTGGAATCAGATCTAATTTTGAATTTTCTGACGACAAATCATGTGTCATTGCAGTAAGTCATACTAAGATCATGGCAAATCAACACTTCCTTTTCCGCTTGTCTCAATGTTTAACTATATCACCTGCATACTAAACTCACACAGTTATTGAAGTTCTGTAGAAATGTATGTTTTTTGGTCAAAAACATTCAAAATATTTACTAAGCAGCTATAATTCTGGAGACTTTTATGTTAATGAATAAAATATATTTAATATTTGCTTTCATGGGGCCTACAGTCTGTTCAGTTTAGACATGTTTGATTGACTAAGTGACTAAATGAAGACTTTTCAGTTTTGCTTTACCATCAAGCTATCAGATATACATTCAAGTCACTTGAAAATTTGAGAACCAAATTTTATGTTCTCATCCAAGAGTTGAGATCTCTATGTCAAGTCATTTATTTCCTTTCTTGATGAATTTTTACAAAGACAGCTAATGATGGAGTTCTGTTTGAGTCGAGTTTTTTTTAGCTAATACTTCATCTTGTCTACAAGGATATCATGATAGACTTCCTCAAATAATTCCCCAAACATGGAAGTCAATGAATGCCCATAGTTCCTGATATTCAAAGTGAGTGTTACTGTCTATAAATTATATCTCAGTAAACTGGATTTACTGTGTCCTCACAGCTAGGATGAATTTTACTATCTATAAATTATATCTCAGTAAACTCAACTCACAAAATTTAGTAAGTATTGTAGTTGTGTTGAAAGATAATATTTCATAAGTGTATTTTAGGAGTGCCAGAAAGGTTTTTCATTAGAAAATTCAACAATACAATTCCTACCATAAAAATTATTAAGAAAAAATGGGGGTTAAAAGTGTAGCTGAATGGTAGAATACATGCTTGGTATGCAAAAACCCTAGGTTCTAGTAACAAAAAATAAAATGAAATGTCATTGATAAATGCCATAAAATGTTTTGATACACTGAGGAGCCATTCTTTTCTTAATCTAACTAAAAATATTTGCGGCTTTATATTTTTGGGTGACTTCCCTCAATTCCCCATCAAAAAATTATAAGTGTATATTTATTTATGATTTTATTGGTTTACATTTGTGATCACTTTTTTTATCAGTACCTGGGATTGAACTCACGACCACACACTTGCAAGGCAGGCACTTATGCCACTGAGCTAAGTACCCAGCCCCTTGCAATCACGATAATTATAAGGATTTGGGGAATTAGTACACACACCCGTATCATGTCGTGACCATTTTGAGCCCCTCCCTTCCATTGTTTCCTCTCCCCTCTTTTCCCTGCTTCCTTTCACCACCTTCCAAAAGTCTGGTTCTCTATCACCATCTCTCCTTTATTTTACTCTTTTATTTATGTAGTGGGCTTTTCATTTAAGTGAAACCTTGTGATATTTAACCTTCTGTGTCTTATTTAATTCACTTAACATAGTCTCAAGATCTACTCGTTTTTCTACAAATGTCTAAATTCATCCTTGTTCTTGGCTACATAATTCTCCATTTGTTTGTCAGTGGGCTAATGTAGCCATTGTGAATTATGCTGCCATAAACATGGGTACACAAGTATGACTATAGTATGATACTCTAACTCTTTTGGGAAGATGCCCAGGAAAGTTATATCTGGGTCAAATGGAGTTTCAATGGTTAGTTTTTTTTTAATTTTAAAAAGCAAAACAGAAAAAAGGATAGAAATAATACAGAATTAAAAAAAAACAGTAAGGATTCAATGCTTGTTAATACATTGCATATTATTATCTTAAAAGTAGTTGTTCAAATTATAATATCTAGGCATACAAATGATCAATCAAACAATGACAACACAAACTATGCATTTTGATGAACTAACAAAGAAATAGTATAGCTATCTATCTTGTACACATAAATGCACAGTTACATGTGTATTCCTACATACATATAATCTTTTCCTTTCTTCCATTTCTCCTTTCCTCTATCCCAGTTGTTCTCTTCTTTTGAGCACTTTCTTTCCCTTTCATTATTACGTATCTATTGTACATTTTGGATCTTACTACTCTTTCAGGTTATTATTATCATCATCATTATTAATTTTACACTAGGGAGACAATAAAATATTTACAAATGTGAGTCTGATTTGTTTCACTTATGAGTATAGTCTCCAGTTGCCTCCATTTACCTATAAAAGCCTCAAGATTATCCTTTTTTATAGCTGAGTAATATTCCATTGTACAAAATTGTCACATCTTTTTATCCATTCTGCAGTTGATGGGAATTTTGGTTGTTTCCAAGATTTAGCTATTGCAAATTGTGCTGCTATAAACACGGGTGCACATATATTCCTGTGGCATGACATTTTCAATTTTTCTGGGAAAATGTCTAGGAGGGGAATAGCCAGATTGAATGAAGCTTCCAATCCTAGTTTTTTGAGGCATCTCCACACTTATTTTCACAGTGGCTGCACCAGTCTATACTCCCACCAACAGGGGAGCAGAGCCTTTTGCCCACAGGCACATCAACATTTGTTACTGATTTCTTGATGACAGGTATTCTATCCAAAGTAAGATGGAATCTCCATGTTGTTTTAACTTGCAGTTCTCAAGTGATCAGTGATGTTGAACATTTCTTCATGTATTTATCTGTCATTTTTATTTTTTCATCTGAGAAGTGCATGTTCATCTCAGATGCCCATTTTTGGAGAGGGTCTTTGAATTTCAGAGGTGGGGCCTGATTTTTTTTTCTTTATATGTTCTGGATATAAGTCTTTTGTCTGAAGGACTACTGACTAAAATTCTTTCCCATTCTGTGAGTTTTCTTTTTACTTTGTTGGTGATTTCTTTTGAAGTATAAAACTTTTTAATAAGATAAGATCCCAGGTGTTGATTCTTTGAAGTACTTCCTGTGTTGTTTGTATTTTATTCATGAACTCTCTACCTACCCCTATGTCTTCAAGATTTCTACCTACCTTGTCTTCCAGTAGATTTAGTGTTTCTATTTTAATATTTAAATCTTTGATCCATTTTGACTTTAGCACATGACAATAGACATGAGTCTAGTTTCAATCTTCTGTTTTGGTTGGGTCTTTCTCTGGTTTTGGTATCAGAATAATACTTGCCTCCAGGAATGAGTTAGGGAGGATTGCTTCCCTTTCAATTTCATTGAAGAGTTTGAGGAGCATTGGCATTAAATCTTCTCTAAATTTCTTGTAGAATTCAACCATGAATCCATCAGGACTTGGGCTTTTCTTTGTTGGTAAGTTTTTAATCACATTTTCAATTTCAGTAGTTGATATTGGGTTATTCAAAATATCTTCTTGGTTGAGCTTTGGTAATTCATAGATTTCTAGGAATTTGTTCATTTCCTTTGTTTTTTACACCCTATGTTAGTAAAGATTTTCAAAGTAGGTAGTCACGATCTTCTGAATTTCCATGGGATCTGCAGTAATTTCACCCTTTTCATTCCTTATTGCATGAATTTGATTTTTTTCGTTCTTTTTCTTGATAAGGTTGGCTAGAGGTTTATCAATTTTGTTTATTCTTTCAAAAAACAAACTCTTCAATTCATTAATTCTTTGTATTGTTTTCTTAGTCTCAATTGCATTAATTTCTGCTCTGATCTTCATAATTTCCTGCCTTCTATGAGCTTTCGGCTTGACTTGCTCTTCTTTTTCTAGAAGCTTGAGGTGTAGCATTAGGTTGTTTATTTGTGCTTGTTCTGTTTTTCTATGTGGTAATTCATTGTTATATATTTCCCTCTGAGGATTGCTTTCATTGCATCCCACAAGTTTTGGTATGTTGTATCTGCATTTTCATTTAGTTTTAGGTATTGTTTAATTTCTTCTTTAATTTCATCTGTAACTCATTGGTTGTTCAAGAGGCTGTCATTTAATTTCCATGTGTTTATGTAGGTTTTGTGGTTTCTTTTGCCATTAATTTCCAATTTCAGTGCAATATGATCAGATAACATGCATGGGATAATTTCAGTCCCTTTTCATTTACTTGATCATGTTCTATGGGCTAATATATGGTTTATTTTAGAGAATGTCCCATGTGCAGCTTAGGAAAATAGGTATTCTCATGTTGTTGGGTGGAACACTGTAAATGTCTGCTAAGCCCATTTGTTCACAGGTTTGATTCAGTTCTGTTATTTCTTTGCCAATCATTTGTCAATTGATCTATCTCTTTGTAACAGTGGAGTATTAAGGTCCCCTTTTGCAATTATGTTATTGTGTATTTGGTTTTTCATGTCTATTAGTATTTATCTTATATATTTGGGTGCTTCTGTATTTGGTGCATATATATTTATCTCTTCCTCTTGAATTTTTCCCCTTGCAAGTATGTAATGACCTTATTTATCTCTTTTGATCATTTTTGGTTTGAAGTTCACATTGTCTGCAAACAGAATAGCTACCCATGTTCTTTTCTGAATTCCTATCACATGGAATATTGTTTTCCATCCTTTGAGTTTCAGTCTATGAGTTGCCTTTTGAGTCAGATGTGTTTCTTGTATGCAGCATACTGTTGGATCATGTTTTTTGATCCATTCTGTCAACCTATTTCTTTTAGTTTGTGAATTGAGGCCATTTACATTGATGGATATAACTGGTATATGCTGGTTTAACTGTGTCACGTTATTTTCCTGTTGTTGGTTTTCTGCATTTCCTCCCTTGTTTAATTGCTTACCCTGCCTGGTGGTTTCTTTCTGTTGTTGTTACAGGAATTGTAGTCATTTTTCTCTCTCTCTAGTATGTCTTTCAGTATTCTCTCTAGGGTTGGCTTGGTGGACATGAATTTCTTCAGTTGTTTTTTTGTCATGGAAGTATCTTATTTCTCCATCAATTTGAAATAAAGTTTTGCAGGGTACATCACTCTGGGTTGAAAGGTGTTTTCTTTCAGGACTTGAAATACTTCAAACTCTTCTTGACCTGAAGGTTTGTGTTGAGAAGTCATTCATGAATCTAATGGGCTTTCCTTTATAGATGATGTTTCTTTTCTCTAATAGCCTTTAATATTTTTTAGCTAAATTTCTGAGATCTTGATTATTATATGTCTGGGGGTAGATTTTTGATGAGGGATAGGGGCCTAATTTCATTTTTCTGCACATGAATAACTGATTATCTCAGCACCATTTATTAAAGAGTCTATCTTTATCCAGAATATGTTTTTGGTCCCTTTGTCAAAGGTCAGATGGCTAAAGGTTCACAGGGTTGTTTCTGTGTCTTCTATTCTACTCCATTGGTATGCAGGTCTATTTTTATGTCAGTACCATGCTGCTGTTATTACTATAGCTTCAGAATATATGTTGAAATTTGGATTGCTAATGCCTCTCATTTTGCTCTTTTTGCTTAGGACTATCTTTGTTATTCTGTGTCTTTTCTGGTTCCATATAAATTTTAGGAATGTTTTTTCTGGTTCTGTGAAGAATATTGCTGATATTTTGATTGGAATTTCATTAAATCTATATATAATTTTTGGTTATGTGTCATTTTGATGATATTGATTTTACCTATCCAGAGAAATAGAAGATGTCTTTCCATTTTGTAATGTTCTCATAAGTAACTTTTTTCAGAGTACTTTAGTTTTCATTAAGGAACAAAAATACCTAGAAAGAACAACATAAAAGAAGACAGACTTATTTTGGCTCAAGGCCTAGACAATACTCATTAGGATATGGTTAAAATAGTGACAAGACACACCAAATTCAGCAAGCTAAAATCCTAAATTAAACAGCAGACCTGGAAACAGAAGTATTTTTGAATATATGTTTAAGATCTATGTTAGGTGAAAGAGCAAGATGTACTACTGATCCAATGGGCAATAAGGTTGGTATTTGTGAAAAGGAATCGATAATCTTGGAGTTATTCTTCTTAGGACAGACATCTCACCTTAATAATAGTCAGTGTCTCCATCTTCCCATTCATGGTTGTCTAGGACAGATGATCAAGGGCTCAGCATCAGTTTCCTCTTTGCCTCTCTCTCCTTACCTAAAGGATTATGTGGTAAGATTGGCCAAATGCTTGTTTGGGATCAATTCCAAAGATGGGATTGATCACTAATGGTTTTCACAATCACATGGAAACCTAACATAAGGTGCATCTTCCAGTCTTCATAGATCAAACTCCTCTAGCTCTTTTGAAAATCTGTGGAACAAACTTCTTTTAGATTTTCTGTTTGTCAATGATTCTCCTAAAATGTTGTGAGCAGAATATGCTCTTCTCACACATTTAATTATAACTATCATTTACTGACAGGCATCTTTCTATAGATGCTCTTCATGTGTTATCTTACTTAATCCTCATAACAACAGGGCTTTTTTTTTTATTACTTTTATTTTACAAAGAATGTGTAGCTCACATAAGTTGCTAATGGACTTAAAAAATTATCAAGCTGTAAAGAATCAAGCTGGTTGTGATGATTTCCAAGACTTACAATTTTCTACCCCTATGATAATTTTTATTACCTAACAAACTAGTTACAAAAAATGTAGTCTTTAAGCATAGTCCCTGAGATGGGGATGTAGCTCATTGGCACAGTACCTGCCTGGCAAACGTGAGATCATGAGTTGGATTCTTGGTACAAAAAAACCAAAAATGAAAACAACAACAAACCATGGTCCCTGGATTTAAATTGAGCATGATCCAGAAAGTCAAGTTCCTGAGAGAGAACTGGCTCTGCCCTGGCTAGATGACCCAGCAGTGTGGTTTGAGCAAATACCAAGTGACATTCTGTCACCCTTCATTTCTGGCAGAGTTCCTTGATGGCATGCTGTAGCCATTGTGGTGTTCATTCACTAATATATTGAGAGCATTTACTTGCAGCAAGGAGCTATTAGGGAATGGGGAACTATAGGTGGATACTTGGGTCAGATAGATGGTGAATCAGACTGAGATTGATCTAACCTAATAAAAGGCTAATCAGCCATGATGCAAAGCAGAGAGTGTTGATGCTATTGGAGATGCACTGTAGTGCCTCACGTTTCAAAAGAAGGAGGAATTGTTCTCAAAATGTGGGAAATATGACAAATCTTTGTGGAAGAGGTTGCATTTGAACGTATTTCTTACTTTGCTTTGATTTTATACTCTAAAGATGATATTTAAAGAAATTCTTATATCATAGAGTTGTTATGAGGATCAAATAAAACAATTTAAGAGAGTTTATATAATGCCTATCATTTAACCAGTAAAGTTAACTATTAAGATTTGAAGAATGACATTAAATTAGGATTAAATTTAGGGTTTTGAAGTCATATAGACCTGGGTTCAAGTCTAATATGTTCTAATTATGAACACTTCAGTTATCTGGACCTCAGATTCACTTATAAAATGGAGTGAATGTTACTGCTTAATAGGTGGATTATACAAGATAATTTTAATAGCACACTGACTGGAAAATACTAGCATTTTAGAAATTGTTACCTGTGATTATTTGTCTTTTGAGCTGGGCCTTGGAGGATGGGTAAGATCTGAAGGAAAGGAAGAACATTCCTGATAGAGGGTACTAGGCATAAATTGCACTGTGATTGATTGATAAGATCACAAACTGGTCATTTAAGCCACATGAGGGCAAGAAGGGAGTTCATTCACAAGAGCCGGGTGATCTTGGGAGCTAGGATGAGGAGTCTGAGTCTAGTCTCTGGTTACTGGGGCCATGCAGTCATGTATACTATGTTCAAGATTTTGCTTTGTTGCTCTTAGTTTTGTGCCACAGTCTCTGGAGCTGGTCTCAGATTATTTGCTGTGGGCCATCAGTTGTCATCTGTGGGGAAGTTGCCTTCTGACTAGTTGTCTCTCCTCTTGCACCTTTGCCCACCCCTTTTGCACAATAGCAGTTAAACTTACTTGTTATGACACAAACTTGATCATCTACCTCACTGCTTGACCCCTTCAACGGCTTCCCATGGCACTTGAGGTAAAAATCTGAAGTCCTTACCATTTAAAACCACCTGTTAATCCAGCCTCTCATTTGCCCACTGAGTCAGTTAGCATTCTGGCAGAAAGCATAATCAAAATGGGTAATTACGAGGTCATGGACATGATTTGAGAAGTCTATGAGAAAAGTTATTAGTTCCTTGGGTTCTGAAGGGCAAGTGGGTGGGGCCACAGCATAACCTACTGAGTAGCTCCATGCAGATGATCAATGAGTGGAAGCCATGACCACGAGTAAGGGGGGAAGCCAATCATAGCCACGCAACATAGTAGAAGCTGGGGGACAGATACTTGATCTCAGTCTTCTCTACCCTCTGCTTTCCTGCCAGTGTGTCTCATTCACCAAACCCAAGCAGAAACCAGAGGGCAGGGAAGCCTAAGAATATAGTTCATAAAGATGGCTTTCCCCAGGAACAAAATATATTGCATAAACGTGACAAATAGATATGGATGGGTACTTGGAAGTCTCTATGAGACTCTTGTGTAGTTTTTCTAAGCCACCTTGTACTTTCTTTTCTTTTAGTTTAAAAAATTTATCTGTATATAATGATTACATTTGCTATGAATAGTTTCTCACGTACATAATCCATATTAATTCTGTTTTTGTTCTCTTCCATTCCTCCTGGGTCCCTCAAACTCTTGTTCCCCTTCCCATTTGCAAAAGCTGTATTTCCATTTTTTCTTCAATTCTCTCTTTTAATCCCTTTTCCTTTCCTCCCCTTCCCCTCTCTCCATCTTTTGTTGCCTTGTACTTTAAATGCACTATTTACCGTCTCACCATGCTTGCTCTTTTATCTATTTTCTACATAAGAGTCTCTGTTATAGAGACTGTAGTGGACAAGTAAGACCATAGGGTATTTAAACAAACATATTTTGAGTGTCTACAATGTTCTAAATATTGGTAAATGCAAGGGATACAGAAATGAATGATATTTGGTACCAGCCCCTAAAAAGTTCATAGTCTAATAAATGAGATGTTGTGTAAACAAATAAAATCACCCAAGGTTGCAAAAGCTACTTTAGTTGTCTAAGCAAATTCATCTGTAAAGCACAGGGAATAGAACAGGGCATTCTGTCTCTAGGGTTAGATGAAATTTAACATCAGACATTTGAGCTGGAGTTTGAAAGATGGATAGGGTTAGGGCATGTGAAGGACTTCCATGCAAAAGGAACAGCAAGACCAGAGCAGAGACCATGGCACATAAGGTGGGAACTTATTTGACCTGTGTACTTTCCACAATTAGAGGTCTATATTAGTCAGCAGAACTTCCCAGAACATGTTAAAGTCAATGATATTTTATATAAACAATAAAATGAGGGACATAACCAAAGAGACATTGAAAGGTAAGAGGAAGAAAGCGCTATTTGGAGGCCCATGAAGAAACAGAAAAGTTGGACAACAGCCAGAAGTAGCAAAGGAGAATTAAAGGATGACAAATGCTTTCACATATATTAAAATAATTTCTTTGTAGGCAAATGGATGCATTGTGAGGGCATAATGCTAAATGAAATAGACCAGACATAGAAGGTTAAATATCACATGCTTTCTCTTATATGAGAAATGTAAAATATAAGTAATTTAAAGAGCAAAATAAAAGATAGATGATTGAAACAAGGACTTTGTGGGTATGAGAAAGGCCAGAGAATGGGAGAGGACAGGAGAAGGGGGAGTATAAGGCTTAAAATATGACTATCAGTTCCACAAGATAAACGTAAAAACATCACTGTGCATTGCAAACACATACTAATAAAAACGAACTCCTCATGAGTTATTGTTTAAAAGAACACAAGTTTATTCCAGTTCTGATCCTAGTATCTGGCTGGTGATCTGAAAATAAATCTTCTATGTCCTAGGACAACTTGTACTTTTTCTGGGCTCCTAGGTCTAGGACACTGAGTGGTTTGGTTGGCACTGCTTTGTGGTACTTTTGAAATAACATTTTTTTCCTCACTGCCAACTTAATAGTTCAGTTTTTATTTAGGGTTTTTGTCAACACTCATCTCTAGACTCTGAAAGCATCTTTTGATAGTTCATGTTCTTTCCATTTGCTAATTCACTACACTCACATCATTTCACCACGATCTTCTTAAGTTCTTTCTTACCTATGCAGGATTCTGCAGCCAGCAAATATTTTTTCATGATTAATGCATCCAGTTGACCTAGTGTACATGTGTGAGGTATTGTGCCAGCTGGTGGAGATACATCGATAAACAAAACATTGTTTTTGCCCTCAAGGAGTTTCTGGTCTGGTGGAGGACACAACCAAGATAGATTTTTATAGAAGCAGATGGTAAATGAAGTAATAAAAGTAGTTCCAAGATCTTATGGAGAACATAGAGAAGGGTTCCCATGGTGGGGTAGGGCATGGAAGGCATCTTAGGCAAATGAAATCTGAGGCAATCCTCAAAAAAAAAGGGCTAGGCATTACTCAAAGAAAGATAACCAGAGGGAGACAATTCCAGGGTGAGGGACAAAGTTTGAATGCAGATTTGGCCAGAGAATGACAAATGGAGATAAAATTGGTGAGAAAGTCAGGGATCACAGAGGACTGTGAAATGAGCAGTTTGTTTCAGATGTTTAGTGGATTTATAATGTGGGCAACTATTGGAGTTTGGGTTCATAGCTATATTTCAGGTATTTTGTTGGTTTTGAGACAATTCAATGACACAACCTAAAGTGGGAAAAACTAGCAACAGTGCTCTTGCAGTTCAAGCAAGAGATGAGGATGACCAAGGCAGTGGGGAAAATGACATAGATCCTGAGAAATACTGAGAAGGTAAAAAGCGAGCAGGACCTGCTTGCTGATTAAATGTAATAAGGGAGAGGAAGAAAGGTATCCAGCAAAGTGCTCCTGGGCAGATTCTAGTTTAATACCCATGATTGAATGGAGGAATTCCTCAGATAAGGTACGACCATATGGCTTGGTCTTGGCTTCAAAAGATGGCTCTATCACTTACAAGCTGTGAACTTTACCTCAGTCATTCACTCTTACTGAATCTTAGTTTCCCTAATCTGTAAAATGAAATCATACGTATTTTGTATTATTATAGTTATATGTGGTTTTTCTTTTGTTTTTGTTTGGTTTGTATTACTGGGGATTGAGCTCATGATCTTTTACTTGCCAGGCAGGTGCTTGTGTTTCTGAGCTAAATCCCCAGTGCAATTATAATTATTAATTGATATTAATTATGCACATTAATCATGGGACAGTTCCATATATGAATATCTTGTCCTTTATTCATATCTGCCCTAATAATCTCTACTTCTCTCCTTAGTCTCCCCTTTTCTCCTATCCCCTTTGCCCTCACTAATAGTTCCTTTTTTACTTTCAGGTTGTCTTTTTTTTTCTTCTCCCTAGTTTGCACACATGAGAGAAAAGGTGTGATGTTTGTTTTTCTGAGTCTGACATTTCATTTAACGTGATGATCTCCAGTTCTATTCATTATTCTGCAAATTATATGATTTAATTATTCTTATGGCTGGGTAATATTCCATTGTGTACTATGTACTGTATTTTCTTTATCCATTAGATACTGATAGGCACCCAGGGTGGTTTCATATATTGGTTGTAGTGAATTGTACCACAATAAACATGCAGGTTTCTCTATTTTTTGGTGTATCTAACTTTTTTGGTGTATAATGAGAAGTAGTATAGTTGATATGATACCTCCATTTTCAGTTTTAAAAATTTTCCATAGAGATTGTATTAACTTACATTCCAATAAGTAGGATCCCAGTTTTTGCTAAGACTGGTTGATTGGATAATGGACATTCTAACTGGGGAGAGACAGAATCTCACTGTAGTTTTGATTTGCATTTTATGACACAGGGTTATAATGAGGATTAAGTGAAATAAAGGTTTTAAAGGCAATTGTGAAGCTGAAAGGGCTTACCATGTGTAAAATTTTATTGCTCAATTACTGCTCCTGTGACCTTTACCGTTTGAATCTTGCATTTCTGTTTGTAGTTTGCAAAATAATAACCTCTTGTAATATCAACTATGGTGAAGATTTACTCTGTCAGTAGCATCGAAACTTGAAATTTGGGGGCAATGCAGGATGTAAACAAGACAAGAAAGAGTGACATCTAATCATATTTTATTTTGTTTCAAATGATAGTCCTCTATTCTTTTCAACTTAATACTATTTAATTTTAAATAAACATTAGATTGTGGCAGTGATTACATCATCAAATATGCAAAAAGACCTAGCAGTTCTGGATATATAATTTTTTTTTTTGTTTTGGTACTGGGGATCGAACTCACAACCTCACACTTGCCAGGCAGGCACTTATGCCACTGAGCTAAATCCCTGGCCCTATAATTTGTTCTTAATGATGTGAATTTTCTTTCTTTTATTCTTTCTTCAGAAAGAAAAGCTTCTTTTTTAATCACCAGTGCTCTGAAATAAAAAGTCAAATAATTTCTCCAGAAAAGAATTCTTTCTTGCACCCCATACTTACTTTGACTACACAATGACTACATTTATATGATTGGGAAGTGGTGACATTTTGAGATATTATTTCTTTCTCTCTTGGCTCTCAGATAATTTCCCATTTTGCTAAGTGACTTATAAGTTTAAGAGTGGCTTACATTAGCAAATGTAACAACTCATTAACAGAGAACAAACAAGTTTTGGAAAAAACTGGCTTTGAGATATGTTTCTAAAGTTGACATTCTAGAAGGTTTACTACATTTACAACAAAATATTAAACCCCTAGTGCAAATAGTTGACTCAGTAGGATCTGGAAAATTGTTTATTCCTTACCATTTCCCACAGCTGGAACTTTCCACCACATCCTTGGCACATGGTGACTGAATAGCAATAGTTTTCTGATCCACAAAAAATTGGCCTCAAGCAGATGTGTTTTTCCTCTTCGTGGATAAGGGAGATACTAGTGCATTCTAGTTTAAAAGAGGTGAATAAGGAACTCTGAACATCTTTTGGAATCAAGAAGTTATTAACAGTTATATCTAGAGCTGGGAGTGGAGTGGTAAAGTATTTGTATTTATGCATGTGTGAGGGAGACAGGTAGATGAGGGGAAGGTTAATGTCAAGTAAGAAAGGAAATGTGGTACCTTACAAGAAATGGCTCTGTGTTCAGTTGGTACTCAGCCAAAGGTGCTTTGAAATCATCTCATAGCCCAAATTCATAGCTGAATTCAGAACCAGATTATAGAGCAGAAAAAAATCTCTCTTCCTTCCTTCCTTCCTTCCTTCCTTCCTTCCTCCCTCCCTCCCTCCCTCCCTCCCTCCTTCCTTCCTTCCTTCCTTCCTTCCTTCCTTCCTTCCTTCCTTTTCTTCTTTCCCAGTGGAGATCTAACCCAGAGCCTCTCATATGCTATTTATTCCTCCACCCTCTCTATCACTATGTGATGTGAAATCTGTGAATAAAGTGGCCTCATTAAACAGACAGCTGCTACATCTCACACTATCCAGTTTTCAAGCAGAAAATGCAAAGTCATAGGATATAAAGATTTAGTCAAGAGGCAGGGGACGTAGCCCAATGATAGTGTATGTTGAACATGTGCAAGGCCCTGGGCTTGATTTCTAATGATGTTTTACAAAAGAAAAGGAAGGGAGGGAAGAAGAAAGAGAAAGGGAAAGAGGAAGAGAAAGAGGAAGACAGAAAGAAAGGAGGAAAAAGGAAAGAAAGAAAGAAAGGAAGGAAGGAAGGAAGGAAGAAAGAAAGAAAGAAAGAAAAAGAAAGAAAGAAAGAAAGAAAGAAAGAAAGAAAGAAAGAAAGAAGAAAGAAAAAAGTCTAAACCAGAGGTGCATATACTTGCCCAGATACAAGGATAACATATGTAGAGCACCGGGCTCAGCCTGCACAGACAAATCCAATCAGCCAAGGGCTTCCTCCAGCTTCTTTGAAGGAAAAAACTGGAGATAGAAGGAACAGAACTTAAAAGTCAGTTCTTTTTTACTGAGTAGATTCAGTTGTATTTCCTCTCTTGTTCATAAGTCCTGAGTTAAAAATGGAAACTCTGCAAGTCATCAATATCACAGTGTCCAGAGCAGGTTGAACCAGCCCAGTAGCCTCCTTGCAGAATTCCCTTGCCATGGTTTGAAAAATGTGTCCCTGTGGAACCTCAAGTTGAAGCTTGTTCCCCAATAGAGTGAGCTTTGAGAGATAGGGCTAGGTGAGAGATGACTGGGTCATGACTGTGTTCTTAAGAATACAGTCATGTCAGTGTTAATGTCGGTCTCTTGAAATGGGTTAGGTCTCATAGGAGTGCATTAATTCTTGTGAGAGCAGGTTATTGAAGAAGAGTGAGCTAAGTCCTGCCCCTGTCTCTTGCCTCCTCCCTTGCTGTGTGATCTGTCTCTTCATACACGTGATTGCTCTTTTCTAACACGTCCTCCATACGCTCTCTGACACGGGCGCAGGACCCTTGCCAAATACATATACGATGCTACTTGGGCTTTCCAGCCACCAGAATCATGAGTCAAATATTTTTTTTCTGTGTATTTCCCAACCTCTGGTATTTTGTTACAGTAATTCAAAAACAGGCTAAGACATCCCTTTTGAAGTGCTTTATTTTTTAATGTTGCTATGCTATTAAAACACTTTAATCCCCTTCCACAGAACTAGGTGAATGAAAACCAGTTATTGTATACATTCTTCCAGTCCTCATCTCTCTCACGGCTAACTAGATACCCTTTCATGGAATTTTCCTCCTCTTTTTATTAGAAGTTCTCAACTGTATGTGTATTAAATTCTGACATGTGAGTATATTTATTTATGAATTCTTTCCTTTCACTGATCTGATTCTCTATTATTGTAAATATGATGTCTTCTTTTGCTCTATAATCTGAATATTTATGTATCAGTTTATTTATAAAAATTCTAACTTTATAGTAGGTTTTTAACTGGTAAACATAATACTTCCTCATTCTTTTTCAGAATATTCTTTCTTTCCATTTTTGTTTTATGAACATTTTCCATGAACTTTGGTACATTTTGGCTCATTTTTATTTCTTTCCTTGCATAATCCTTCCCTTTGCCCCTACTTATATCAAAGCCTTCGATAATGTCCTTCGGGCCAGGTGTGGTGGTGCTCGGTTATAATCTCAGAACTCTGGGACACTGAGGCAAGAGGACAGCAGATACGAGGCCAGCCTGGCCAACTTAATGACTTAGCTAGATTCTGTCAAAAATAAAAAAGTCCCTTCAGTGATTTTTTTAGTCATTTCTTATGTTCTGACTTACACTTTCATTTACCCTAACCTTCAATGAATATGGAGAACCTGTAGCAGCTTGGAGATGTAATATCAGCATGAAGAAATGACCTCTTTCCTAAAGTTGGATTATTTCATTCATTGCTCATTTCATTTTATATCATTTTGTTCTGTAATTTTTTTCATGATAATCCAGCAGACTTAAAATTTTTTAGTATTAGTAGGGTAGTGGTTTACATTTATGGTCAGATACTCAGAGGCAGAGATAGTAGGATCACTTGAATCCAGAAGTTTGGGGCTGTAGTGCATTGTCTACTGGGTGCCTGCACTGAGTTAGTAAGTATTGAGACCACACATGTGGATAGCCACTGCAGCCCGGCCTGGGCAACACAGTGAGAACTGTCTCTTAAATAACAGTGAAGTTTTTTCCTTCGACCTTTTATACTCCACTTCCCCCTACCACGGCTAGAATCCCCACTTCTAGCCAAGTTGTTTTCTCTGTTGTTACTCAACATGCCCTGCTCCTCTTGCCCCTCAGGGGTCTCTCCTTTCTCCAAAGTCTTAAAGTGCATGTCAAAAATGTATATAAAGTTCACATGATCCACTTGCCACTTGGACAACCTAATATGGTTACATATCCTTTTATTTCTCTGTCACTTTTCTGTTGTGGTGACAAAATATCTAAGAAAAACCAAACAAACACCCCCAAAAACCTCAAAAGAGAAAGGTTTATTTTTGTCTCAAAGCTTCCACGGTCAGCTGGCTCCATGATTTTTAGGCCTATGGTGAGGCAGGAACATCACGGCAGAAAAAGAAAGAGAGAGAGTGAGAGAGGGAAGGACAGGAAGAAGGAGAGAGAGATGGAAAGGAAGAAAGAGAGGGAGAAGGAGAGGGAGAGGGAAACTAGAAAGGAAGGTGCTGGAGATAAGATGGTTCCCAAAGTCACACCTCCCACTCCCTTCAACCAGCCGCTACCTCCTAAGTCTCTTTTACTGCCCAATGATGCAGTCAAATCATGACTAATCAACTGATGAAGTTAGAGTCCTTGTGACCCAATTGCTTCTAAAAGCCTCATCTATAGTGTAGAGTAAGCACTATTTTTTAAATCACAACCATTTACCTGTCCTTGGCGTTCCCATCTAATGTGGGTAAGAGAAGGAAGAAGGAAACAGTAGAAGAGAGTTTATTATTCACTGAGATGTGAAATCATACTTCTCTGTTCTCAAATGTACAAATTCCTGTCTTTTAAATTAAAAATTCTTATTTATTAATAAATCAATTGCTACTGTTTGCAAGTGCCCAGTCCAAAAGCTCATAAAGTTGTCCTGTCTAGGATTGTGCCCAACATCCTTGTAAGATGAGATCAAGTGAGAAATATGAATTTCATAATGTACCTGATTTTTCTTAAGAAACACCTGTTTTAACTGCCTCTCTCCCAAGTTTCTATATGTTGTGTTTGCATCTACAAAGCCATGGAATGATCTATGGCCTGAGGAGGTGAGGGGGACTAGGTTCACAGAGACAGAATGTTTTCAATATCTTTACACATCTTACTTTAAAACAATGTAAAGATACTCCCCACTCTAAATTTAAAAAGTAAATATTATACAAGTTATAATTTTAATAGAAATCCTTTTAAAGTTCAAATTTTCAAATGTTATGGCAAAAAATGGTTGTTTATATGCCAAATAACTCTTATTTTTCCTCCAGTCCTGGGGATTGTGCATGCCAGGCTAGCACTTCAACTGCACTACCTCCCCACTCCCCTTTTAAAAAACTTCTTTCTGAGATAAGGCTTCAATAAGTTGCTGAGGCAAAACTCAAATGTGAAATCTCTTTAGTTCTAGCCTGAGTCATTCTTTAAACAAAGAATTTCCTCTATTATTTTTAAAAAGTGTTCCATTATTTAAAAATTTTAAAACCTAAAATAAAATATTTAGTTCTTGTTCAAAGGTACAAATGTGTTGTTATATTATTACCACATTTGTAAATACAATTCACTGACTTTCAACAAAACCCAGACCCTACCAGAAAAAGTTAAATGATTTAAGATGTGACATTACTTACTAGAAAATTTGGCAGACAGTTATGCTTGTTTGGTCCAGCTCTAGGATTTAGGATGAGAACGAGTGGTTTCAAATCGGTTCTACAGAGCCAGGTTCCAGTTCAATAGAGAAAAGAACAGTTAAAGGCATTCAAAAGTGAAGCCAGATGTCGTGGGGGACAGAGGCACATGATTGTAAATTTTCACACAAATCTTCTTCTAAGGACTGTGATTCCCTGGGGATAGACTGCAACATCATTAGGTCTTTTCAAGCCCAAACCCACTGGGATGTGAGTTCTCTTTATTAAGAGTTAACAGAGATGAGGGATGGTAAGTACGAGTTGATCATGGAAAAAGAGGGAGGATTGGGCAGGTTTCAGGTGAATTAACCACTGGAAGCTGAGAAGATAACCTGAGGGACTGTGGTCATGGATTGCTATCCATGTTGTTTTTAAAATCTCAAATTAAGATTCACTCCTTCC
>PVJX010001975.1:68147-142315 GCA_004027295.1 Dolichotis patagonum
GAGGAGGAGGAGGAGGAGGAGGAGGAGGAGGAGGAAGAAGAGGAGGAGGAGGAGGGGCAGGAAAAAGAGGAAGAGAAAGAGGAAGAAGGGGAGGAGGAGGAAAAGTGGAACACTTGCAGCTTCTGAGGGTAAATCCACAAAAACTTGGCCCCACCCAGAGACCCCCCAAGCAGCTGGGGAGCTTTGGTGCACTTTGTGGCGTGAGCTGAAGGCCTGCACAGCATACTCCACCTAACTTGTGCAGCCCTGGTAAGCCGCTTGGAACCTGGTAGGGCCCTGCCCAGGAACCCAAGCAGCTGGGGAGCCTTGGTGCATGGCTTGGGTCCTGGTAGGGCCCTATCCAGTGACCCCAAGCAGCTGAGGAGCATTGGTGTGTTGCTTTTCATGAGCTGAAGGCTTGCACAGTGAACTCAACCTAGCCATGCAGCCTTGGAGGCCATTGAGGATCTGGTGGGGCTCTGTCCAGTAAGCCCAATCAGTTGAGGAGCCTCAGTGAGCCATGTGGGGCATGCTGAAGGTCCACCCAGCATACTCATTCTGGGAGCCTCTGAGTGCTGCCAGGGACCTGGTAAGACCTACCTAATGACCTCCACTCAGCTGGGGGAAACCCTCTCCAATACAGACAGCCATTCTCAACCCAGGAAACAGCTGAGACTTTGCATTTTGCTGCCCTAGAGGAATACAAGAAAATGACAAAACGAAAGAGCAAAATGCAATCTCAAACCTCTAGCCCATCTCAAACAAGCCTAGGAGACATGGACATAGAATAAAGTGTAAGCCACATAACTTCTGAAATGATAGCATCTGAAGTAAAGAAACAACTCCTTGAAGCTGTAAAGGAAATCAGATCAGAAATAATCTCACAGGTAAAACAAGAATGATAAACATAATGAAAGAAATGCTGACCACACCTAAAGAAGACATAGTTGAAAAAAATAGAGGAGCAGTTCAAAATGATGAAAATCTTGAATGAACAATATAAGAAAGAGTTAAAATGCATGAAACAGATTCAAAGAGATATCCAGGAAATCAAAAATTTCATTGAAAACTGGCAAAATCACCTGAATGTATGTGAAGATAGATTTTCAGACCTCAAAGACAAGATTCCAGCTACTGAATAGGAGAAAGATCTTTTAAAAATAACAAGAAATCAGGAAATAACAATTCAACAGTTTCAAGACTATGCAAAGAAAAACAATATAAGGTTGATAGGTGTAAAAGAAAAAGGTGACAACACAAATAACATAAAAAGACTATTTACAGAAGTAAAAGCAGAAAATTTCTTAGACATGGGAAAAGAAACTGACATACAGATAAGTAAAGCATATAGAATTCCAATTAGCCATAACCAAAATAAATCTACACCCAGACATATAATAATCAACATCCTAGAAATTCAACATAATAACAGAATATTAAAAGCTGTTAGATAAAAGAAACAAATCACCTATAAAGGAAAGCCTATCAGAATCATAGCAGACTTCTCAACACAAACAATCAAAGCAAGAAGAGCATGGAGTGAAGTATTTTGAATCCTAAAGGAAAATGACTTTCAATGTAGACTGATGTACCCTGCAAAACTATCATTCACAATTGATGGAGAAATAAGATACTTCCATGACAAAGAACAGCTAAAGAACTTCAGGATCACCAAACCAACCCTATGAAGAATATTAAAAGATATTCTATGTAAATAGAAAAATAACTATGACTTCAAGAACACAAATAGAAAAAAAAATCACCAAGCAGGGCAAATAATTAAATAGAAGGGAAAGGTAAAGAACCAACAGCAGAAAGATAACATGACAAAAATAATCCAATATATATCACTTATAACCATTAATGTAAATGGCTTCAATTCATCATTTAAAAGAAACAGACTGGCAGAATGGATCAAGAATCAACATTCAACCATATACTGTGTATAAGAAATCCATATAACCCAAAAGAAAACTCATAAACTGAAAGTCAAAGGATGGAAAACAATACTTCATACAACAGGAACCAAAAAAAAAAAAAAAAAAAAAGCAGGAGTAGCTATTCTGTTTGCAAACTATGTGAACTTCAAGCCAAGAATGATCAAAACAGATAAAGAAAGTCACTACATACTAGTTAAGGGAAAACTTCAGGAGGAAGAGATAACAATCATAAATATATATGCACCAAATATGAGAGCACCAAGCTAATAAAACAAATATTAATAGACGTGAAAAATCAAATAAGTAACAAAACAATTATTACAGGAGAACTTAGTACCCCATTGACACAAAGAGACAAATCAATTAGACAAAAAATCAGCAAAGAAATAACAGAACTGAACCAAACTTGTGAGCAAATGGATTTAGTAGACATGTAAAGAGTGTTCCACCCCAAAACATCAGAGTACACATTCTTCTCAGTTTCATATGGAACATTCTCTAAAATAGACCATATACTAGCTCATAGAACATGCTTAAGTGAATGCAAAAGAACCAAAATCATCCCATGCATATTATCTGATCATAGTGCCATGGAAGTGAAAATTAATAACAGAGGAAACCACAAAAACTCTATAAACACATGGAAATTAAATAATATACTCCTGAATATCAATGGGTCACAGAGGAAATTAAAGAAGAAACTAAACAATATCTACAAGCAAATGAAAATGCAGATAAAATTTACCAGAACTTGTGTGATTCACTGAAAGCAGTCCTCAGAGGAAAATTTATTGCAGTGAATTCTCACATCAAGAAAACAGAATGAACACAAATAAATAACCTGATGCTACACTTCAAACATCTAGAAAAAAGAAGAACAAGTCAAGCTCAAAGCCACAAGAAGGGAGGAAATTTTAAAGATCAGAGCAGACATCAATGCAATAGAGACTAAGAAAACAAAACAAAGAATTAATGAATCGAAGAGTTGGTTCTTTGAAAGAATAAATAAAATTGATAAGCCCTAACCAATCTTATTATAAAAAGGAAAGAAAAAACTCAAATTCATACAATAAGGAATGAAAGGGTGAAATCACTACATACCCTGTGGAAATGCAGAAGATCATCAATATCTACTTCAAAAACTGCTTTCATAGGTTCAATAACACAGAAGCAATGGACAGATTCTTAGAAACATACAAATTGCCAAATCTAGATCAAGAAATGTAAAACTGCTGAATAATTTTGATTAATGAAATTGAAAATATAATTAGAACTTCACCAGCAAAGAAAAACCGAGGTCCTGATGGACACAACTGAATTCTCCAAGAAATTCAAGAAAGACTTAATGCCAACACTCCTTAAACTCTTCAATGAAATTGGAAGGGAAGCAATTCTCCCTAACTCATTCCTGGAAGCAAGTATTACTCTAATACCAAAACCAGAGAAAGACCTAACCAAGGAAGAGAACTACAGACTAATCTCCCTAAAGAACATAGATGCAACAATCCTTAATAAAATAGTGGCAAACAAAATGCAGCACATCTTCAAGAAGATTATACAGCACAACCAAGTGGGACTCATCCCAGGAATGCAGGGGTGGTTCAACATATGCAAATCAATAAATGTAATACAGCACATCAATAGAGCCAAAGATAAGAATCACATGATTATTTCAATAGATGCAGGAAAAGCTTTTGATGAAGTCTTGAGTTCAATCTCTGGTACCAAAACAAACAAACAAACAAACAAAACCAAAAAACCCAAAAACCAAAACCAAAACAAAAAATCAATAGATGCAGAAGAAGCTTTTGGTAAAGTCCAACAGTCATTCATGGTAAGAACTCTACAGAAAACTGGAATAGATTGTCTTTACTTCAATCTAATAAAAGCCGTCTATGACAAACCAATAGCCAGTATCATATTAAATGGCCAAAACCTGAAATCTTTCACTCTAAAATCAGGAACAAGACAAGGCTTTCCATTATCACCACTCTTATTCAACATAGTGCTGGAAATAATAGCCAAAGCAATTAGACAAGAGAGAGAATTAAAAAAAATAAGGATAAGAAAGGAAGAAATTAAATTGTTATTTGCAGATGCCCTGATACTCTACCTAGAAGACCCCAAAACTCCAAAAGTCTTCTAGATATAATAACCAAATTTAGTAATGTAGCTGGATACAAACTCAACACTCAAACACCAGTAGCATTCCTCTACACAAACAACAAACTCACTGAGATAGAAATAAGAAAAGCCACACCCTTCACAATATCATCCAAAAAAAAAAAAAAAAGAAAGAAATACTTAGGAATCAATCTAACAAAGGAAGTAAGATCTATATAGTGAAAATTAAAGTTCTCTGAATAAAGAAATCAAAGAGGATTTCATAAAATGGAAAGATATCCCTTGTTCATGGGTAGGAAGAACAAATATTTTGAAAATGGCCATTCTCCCAAAATTGTTGGACAGATTTAATGCAATTACAATCAAAATAGCATATCTCAAAAATCTAGAGAAATCATCCCTAATATTCATCTGGAACCCGAAGAGACCTAGAATAGCAAGGGAAATTCTGGGCAACAAAAGCAAGGCAGAAGGCATCACAATCCCTGACTTCAAGTTTTACTACAAATCTACGGTGATAAAATCAGCACAGTACTGGAATAAAAACAGACCTGAAGATCAATGAATAGATTAGAAGATACAACCACAACTACAAACACATTCAGCCACCTTATCTTTGACAAAGGGGCCAAACATGTCCACTGGAAGAAAGATAGTCTCTTTAATAAATGACTTTCTGCATGCTGAAAACTAAAACTAGATTGGCTTTCAGCATGCTGAAAACTAAGACCCATGCCTATCATCATGCACTCAGCTAAAGTCAAAATGGATCAAAGGTCTAAATGTTAAAACAAAAACATTAAATCTACTGGAAGACAAAGTAGCTAGAAACTTTGAAGACATAGGAGTTAGGCAGAGAATTCATGGAAAAAAATCAAACTGCACAGGAAATACCTCCCAGAATCAGCAACTGGGATCTCATCTTATTAAAAAGTTTTTGCATGTCAAAAAAAAACCTCCAGTAGAGTGAAAAGAAATCCATGAATTGGGAAAAAATCTTAGTCAACTGTCCCTCAGACAAAGGACTTCTGTTTAGAACTTATAAAGAATTTTAAAAAATCCGACCCTTGAAATTCAAAGACCCAATCCAAAAATGGGCATCTGAGATGAATACACTGTTCTCAGATGAAGAAATATGAATGGCAAATAAATACATGAAAAGATGTTCATCATCATTAGTCATTAGAGAAATGCAAATTAAAACCACACTGAGATTCCATCTCACTCCAGAAAGAATGGCCAGGATAAAAAAAACTACCAACAACAAATATTGGAGAGGTGTGAGGGAAAAGGTACTCTTCTGCACTGTCGGTGGGAGTGTAGACTGATGCAGATTCCTCAAAAAGCTGGGATTGGAGGTCTCATTTGACCCAGCTATCCCACTTCTGGGCATATTCCCAGAAGAATTGAAAACATCGTACCACAGTGATATATGTGCACCCATGTTTACATCAGCACAATTTGTAATAGCCAAATCTTGGAAACAACTCAAATGTCCATCAGCTGAGGAATAGATAAAACACATGTGGTACTTTTATATGATGGAATACTACTCAGCTATAAAGAAGGATCACACTGAGGCTTTTATAGGTAAACGGATGCAACTTGAAACCATACTTATAAGTGAAATAAACTCACATGTGTAAATACCATATTGTCTCCCTGGTGTGAAAAACTGAAAGAGTAAATAATATCCAAAATCTTCAATAAATATTGTGAAAGGGTAACAAACTACTCAAAGGGGAAAAATAACTCAGATAGGGAAAAGGAGAAAAGAAGAAGGAGAAAAGAAAAAGATATAAATTTGTATATATCCACCTAAGCTAGCTAAGATGATTATACAACTAATTCTATTAGCTCTTGGAACAGCACAGTTAACAGTCATAGTATTAGATCAATTTTACAATCTCTGTCTGGTAATCTGAGGAACTCTTTTGAAGATAATTATGCAAATAATAACTTCTGTTAAGTTCTTACCACCTTATTTCAAAAGTCTCTGTTGTTATTGTTTTGGGGTTTTTAAAAAAATCATTCTTTGTCTCTTTTGTTTCTTGTTTTTCTTTTCTTTTCTTTTTTTTCCCCCTCTTTAAAAAATATCCACAAAAACTGTACGAGTTTGAGAATTCCAGGGTGAGAAAAACTTAACTAGATCACTTAGAAGGTTCAGTGGAAATTCTGGCCCTTTTAATCAAAATGAGTAGTTTTAAACCTTGCTGATGTTACATTGTGGCACAAAATCAGTTTATCCAAGTTAAAACTAGCCATGGTTAAATACTCACTTTTTAATATTAATGACTATAAGATTTAATTCTCAAACTCTTGATTGGTCACTGAGAACAAGGCAAAGTTGCAGAAAATAGATTGGTAACATAGGAACCTGCCAGGATTTTTTTCCCACAAGAGTAGCTCTCTTATAATATGTTGAGCAGGCTTTAAGTGATCCGTTTATGTAAGCCAGAAGATAATCATCCCCTTGCTTAGTAGCTCCTTAAAATGTCCCTTGGGTATTTCATGAATGTGGATTTCTGTAATGAAGACTGTAACTTCTTGAAGGTCAAAGGACTATGGCTTATAAATCTTGCTAACTTGCTGAAACAGCATTACCAAACACTGCACTGCTCAAAAGCCTCCAGATGATAGATTTATCATTAAGCTAAGTAAGACAATGCAATGTTTGCATGCTGTCAAACCACAGTTAACGAAAGCCCACAAACAATAATTACACTCCCCACAATTCCTGGCCCATCCCACGTTCACAGGCACACTTCCCAACTAAGAACGCAGATTCCATCCTGTTTCCTTGCATCCCATAATTAAGGGCAGTTAAAGCCAGGATGTGAAGGGCCCAGATCACTTAGAGGTTGCTGACTGTGACTCCTAGAAGAGAGGGCTGTTTCCCTAAATCTTCCTTGTGAAGTTGAAACAAAGTGATTTTCATAGCATTAGCCAACAGGGGGCAGGAGAGAAAGTGCATGAATGGAAATAAATTTAATCTCAGGACAGTGTGAGGAAATGGTATAAATGACAATCCTTGGCATGGAGCATGTAGACAGTATGTGTTACTTGAAGGTTTTAAAATCCTTCAAGTACTAGTTCATAAAGTCTTCCATGTTCATTGTAAAAATATTTAAAAATACAGAGAAACAAAACAGTGAAAGCATTTTTATTACCCATAATTTCCTCATCTTTAAATAACCACTTAATATTTTTGTCAAGCATTTGTTAAATAGTTCAGCATATTCTATTTTCTTTGCATGCACACCTCTCCAAGTAGATCACTACGAATTATTATTGTTATTGTTGAGACGAGGTCTTGCTGTGTTGCTCAGCCTGTTGCCCAACTGGTTAGAACAAGTGATCCTCCTACCTTAGCCTCCTGAATGCTGGGCCTTCAGGCATACACCACCATGCCCAGTCACAATAGTCTTATCATCTCATGGTACTTCATAACTTTAACTGGTAATATGCACTTTTTGGCCCAAAATACAGTTATGGGTAAAGGAAAAGATTCTACCCAGGGTTCTGGTTTTGGCTCTGATCTAACCAGCCTCAGGTAAGCAGCTCAAATTCTTTAAGTTTTAAATGCCTCAGCTGTGAAGAATTTATCATTTGATGCCAATGATACTAAAGGCAGTCTCCATCTCTATCATTCTGATGGTTGATGGGTAATTAAAGTAAGACAGTAATGTGCAGTGGGTATTGCCCAGGCATCAGCCGGGTTCTAATCTCAGCTCTACCTATGAGGTGAGGTCCTGCACAATTTTGATTGCTCAGTGCCTCAGTTTCCCTTTCGGTAAGATGGAATTAATGATAGGGGATGGCACCTGGGATTATTGAGCATTAAAAACATACAACATATAAAGAATTTAGATTCATGTTTGGTGCATGATAAAGGCTCGATAGGCAACCACTATCAATATTCTGCTCAGACTTCAGGTTTCCTGAGGTGACAGAGTGAAAAATACTGAGGAACTGAGTGCTGAATTGAGGATGCACATGGGTTGACTACATGAGATGGGTATTTTGCTAAGTTTGCTCCTCTGTTCAATTTTAATTGATCCTCAGAACAATGTTACTCTCTACGTTTTACACATCAAGAGACTGAGGTGGAAACTTGCGTAGTAAGTTCAGTAGCTAGTGTCAACCCCAAAGACTAGCAGCAAGTTCTGCCTGAGTTGAGGGCTATGATAGGTGCTATTAGGTGAGTGCTTCATTTCAAAAATAAAGTCCAAGCATGACCTATCTTTCTCGGTGATATTCAGCATGAATTTCTTCTACACTTTAATAATTCTATTTTAACAATTTCACTTTACACTTATTTAAAAGACCCAGGCATTTTTGCACATTTTATCTGACTGTTAGATACCCAAGTTAGAGCAGAACTAGGACATGGGTTTTATAAAAATAACTCTTAGTCGACTTGGAAATTTAATTTTATGGTTATAACTGATGGCCTAAAAATTCCCCAAACTGAACAAAATAAGGGAACTTTAGTGAAAGTAGCTGTTCATGAAATGCAGTGTGATTTTTTTTTTTAATTGTGATTTCTATATATTGCCAAAGGATGTCGGAGCAATGGGTTCAGGTTGACTACTGGCTCTGAATGGCTCGTGAGTAAAATTGGTCATTTCATTTCTAGTTATAGTTTTTCTTCCAAGGAGAAAATTGAAGAACAGACCAAAACACAAAGTTCCATTTAATTAAACACCACCTCATTGTTCTGTGGCACTCACATGCATTCCTAAAGTTTGTTAGACAAGCTGGTAATTCCCGGTAGCTCTTCCCTATTGCTTGGTGCTTCTGGTGGATTCATTTTTAACCAACTGCAACAGCATTCCCAACAAAACAAAACCCCCATAAAAAGTGCAGTCAGCTTCTGATTGCACAGTGTGCGCAAACGCATAGATTCATGAATAATGTAAACATTTCCAATAATATATGCATTTGGTTAGAGCCACAGCTTTCCGTGCTCAGATTCAGCTGTGCGCAGACCCACTATTTCCAAGTAACAGACACCCCAACTCCAGAGGAGCTGGCGCCGGCCTGGTGAAGCTCGCTGCATTTTCTCTCGGCGCGAGCATTACGTGCCTGGCGGCCCGCGCCCAGGGCTCCAGCTGGCCGGGGCAGTCTTCAGCGCCCCACCCTAGAGATCCAGCGTGCTCTCGGTACAGCCAGCGGCGCTCGCGGAGCACGTTCGAGGGCTGAGGGCTAGCGCCGCAGTTGGGAGCTGATTGGTCGCGCCATCCAGCCCGCAGCCCGGGGATTGGCCCAAGGGCTCAGTTCACGTGGTTCAGCGCTGATAAGCAGCCTTCTGGCTCAGGCCTGCCAGCCAGCCCGAGCGGCCGCCGAAGGGGTGCAGCAGGGAGCTGAGGGCGGTGAACTTGCGCAGGCAGCGGGGTGCCGGCTCTCAAGTCCGACGCTTCCTCTGTGCCTAATGAGTTGCACCAGGTAGGTTCACTGCAACTTGGCGCTCGACCGGGCTAAATGGAAATGTGCAGCTGCGGGGAAGCTGAGGGGGCGTTTTCCTGTGGTGTCTGCAGCAGAGATCCCAGGGCAGGGCACTGGTTGCATCCCGCACCCTGAAAGCCTTGGAGATGTGGAATTTTTTTTTTTACTGTATTTCTGAGGGAGAGTCTGTTTTGGTAGTCAGCATCCTAGATCAGAAACGTGAGTCAGCTTTAGTTCAGATTCCCTCATTGATGGAACTATCGTCTTTGGATCCTGCAAAGCGTCCCAAGTACGCAGGCAGCTTACCTCGGGATAGCACTGTGACACTGTTGGGTAGTTTAGCCTGGAGGCAAAAATTATAGCACAATATTTGCATTCATTCTTTCTCCACTCTGCATTCATTTGTTCTCCTCCACTCTTCTTACCATGGTTTGTCACAGCAAACAGTCTCAGAATTTGAACACAAAGCCAGGCATGGTGGCTCACACCTGTAGTCCCAACACTCAGAAGGCTGAGGAAGGAGGATTACTTACAAGTTCAAGGCCATCCGGTATACATAGTGAGTTCAAAGCCAGCCTGAACCGCAGAGCAAAACCCAATCTTAAAAAAGAAAAAAAAAAAAGGAATTCATTATTTCTAACTCGTGACCAGCTCTTAAAATTCCAGGAAAATCGCCCAGTGCTAAAATTGTGCTTCTGCAAATGCAAAAAGAAAAAACAAAAATAAATACCTCCCATAAACGACTTTAAGTAGCTTCTTTAGACATAAGAGGCTTCTCTAAAAACCCTGCCTATTAACCATTATTAGAGCCACAAATATAGTTTTAGCCTTCACTTGTTTGCTGTGAGTTTGTAGGAAAGTCTCAGGAAAGTCCTTGGACTAATAAATTCTGCAAATTTCCTTTATTATCCATCTTGTGAAAATGACTGCTTGCCTCTGTGCTTAGAACTGCTGTGAAGGGCATTACTAAAGCCAAACTGAGAAGCTGCGTGTACAGTATTCACACATCTTCTATCTGGAAGGCAAAGATAGATGAGGAAAAAATAATCCCAATTCCACGAGCTTGGCAACATACAATGAAGGCTAAACGCCAAAAAAAAACCCCTCCTTGATAGATGCTTCTTGGTTTAATATTGCTGAGCATAGTTGTGTTTAAGTTTTAAATAGCTTTCTTGTCTTTCTATTTATAAATGTCCCTTGCTCAAACGTTAGAAAATTCCAAAAAAGTACAAAGATCAGAAATAATCCTCTCACTCAGAGATAACTGTTAACTTTAGTTGTATTTTTCATAATTTTTCAATATCTATAAATTCATATATCTAATACATATGTTTTAAAACAGTTCAATTTTCAAGTAACCAGTGTCTTTTAAAATAAATTTTATTGTGCCTAAGGTGTACAATGTAAGTTTATATCTATAGTAAGAGAGGTATTATAATGTAATAAATTAACACATCTGTCATCTCACATAGGCAATCAGTTTTTCCATGTAAGTGTGGACTTGCCATAGACATCTTTCTATATGAAATATAGATTATGCAAACTTCTTTAAATGCATGAAAGTGTTGACTTGTATTTCAGTTGGTTATCTGTGAAAATGAGGACAAGCATGATAGTCAATGTCTAAAGATAATTCTGATTTAGACTTTTAGCTTTTCATTCTCGGAACTGTTACATGAAAATTTTTATTGCTTTTTTTTCTTTTCCAGTGGATTACCCTTTTAGAGCAGAATGATCAAGTTACTAGCAAAGTAAGCAATTACAGGCAGAGAGGGAGGCTGATACTAAGGCTCCCAAAGTGTTTGCCTGGTCACTGGAATCTTTGGGGAAGCTTTAGAATATAGCTCCCTCCTTGGCTCCACCCTCAGAGGTCTGCTAGACCCTGTAAGCCACAGAATTGATTGTGAATCAATCTTTCTGTCTGTCTGTCTGTGTTGTCTATCTTGTCTGTCTTTCTTTAAGATTAAAGAAACTTAATTCCATAGGCTATTGGTGATCAGACAGGTTTGAGAACCTCTGGTCCAGAATAGAGCAAATTAGACATCGTTAAATCCAACCCTTTTATTTCTCAAACAGGGAAACTGAACCCTCCTCTAAGTGTCTCCAGCGAGGGGCAGAGGTAGACACCGAATGCAGATCTAATCACCTGATACTGTTCTTTTTTACTGTATACGACATGTCCCTGATACTGCCTTGCCAGTGATTCCATCGGTACAAGAACTGTACAGGTGTATTGGGGGTCAGGTGGAGAGCATTTCAGATATAGGCAATAACTCCTCTTCCTTTTGCGTTCCAGAATGATCCAGGTTTTGGATCCACATCCTTTGACAAGCTCAGTCATGCCAGTGGATGTGGCCATGAGGCTTTGCTTGGCTCATTCACCACCTTTGAAGAATTTCCTGCGTCCTTACAATGACTTTCAACGAAGAAATTTTATGAATAAGTTAAAACCCCTGAAGCCATGTCTCAACCTCAAACAGGAAGCCAAATCACAGAACGAATGGAAGCGCTCACACAACCAAGCCAAGAAGCGGGTGGTCTTTGCTGACTCCAAGGGCCTGTCTCTGACTGCTATCCATGTCTTCTCTGACCTCCCGGAAGAAACCACATGGGATCTCCAGTTTGAACTCTTGGATCTTAATGATATCTCCTCTGGCTTAAAACTTCATGAGGAGAAAAACTTGATTTTAGATTTTCCTCAGCCTGCGACTGATTACTTAAGTTTCCGGAACAATTTTCAAAAGAACTTTGTCTGCCTGGAGAACTGCTCTTTACAAGAGCGAACAGTGACTGGGACTGTCAAAGTGAAAAACATGAGCTTTGAGAAGAAGGTTCAGGTCCGTATCACTTTTGACAGTTGGAAAAGCTACACAGATGTGGACTGTGTCTACATGAAGAATGTGTACGGCAGCTCAGATAGTGATACCTTCTCATTTACCATTGACTTACCCCCTGTCATTCCAACTGAGGAGAAAATTGAGTTCTGCATTTCTTATCATGCTAATGGGCAGGTCTTCTGGGACAATAATGAGGGTCAGAATTACAGAATTGTCCATGTACAGTGGAAGCCTGATGGGGTGCAGGTACACATGGCACCCCAAGACTGTGCATTCCACCAGGTGCCCCCTAAGACTGAGTTAGAGTCAGCAGTCTTTGGCAGTCCAAGACTGGCTAGTGGGCTCTTTCCAGAATGGCAGAGTTGGGGGAGAATGGAGAACTTGGCCTCTTATCGATGAATTAAGCAATCTAGTGTCTGACCTGTCATAGTCCCTGTGCAATTCTAGGTCAGTGTTGTTCAATATTAGGAAGTCTTTGCTCCTTTCGTCCATCGGTAGGTTTAGGTTTGAGCTTTTGAGGCCTGGCTGCAGAGGATATAGCCACTTGAGAATTTAGCACTTGGGTCTGGTATGGATGATGCTACCCAGTTTTGTTTTGGAGGATTAAGTAACAGCCTAGGAACTATTTTTAGAAAAATAATACTTTTTCAGTGCCTTTCCTCCTTCCCTTTCAATTCACTAGCTTTCACATTGGGCAAGGAAAAACTGAGGAAGGAAAATTGATGGTGATGGGAAGCTGTATTAAGGGTATGAGGAATGTGTGAAAGGAGTACTGTACTCAGAGGGCTCTGAAGCTCAAGTCAGAGTAGGAGAGGAAGGTCTGATACTTAATTGTTGGTAAGAACATGTAAGGTTGTTTTGTGTGTTAAAGTTGGTTTTATGTTTCTCTCCTGGAAAAATAACTCAAGGGGAAAGAGATCCATTCTGTGTATTCTTGTGGAAACAAGACAAATAAAATTCCAGGGTTTTGAAAGGTATTGGGGGAAGGTATTCTGTAATTCTGGAGAATTAAGATCTTAAGTGAAGTCTTTCTATCCATAGTCTATCAAAAATCATGACTTGGGAAAGTTTAAGTGAACATGGCTTTCCAGTCATAATGTGATAAATGACTTTGTGATCAAGATTTGGGTTTTTGAAACAGAGTGCTGACCAATAAAAACTGTGCTATCATCAATGATTGACAACATGTGGGAGCTCAAGGTCTTGGCAGAGAGCTCTTTGCAAGTATCTTGATTAAACTAGAGCACTCTAGTTGCTTAACCCAAACATCAGAATGGCCATCTGATAAATCATGAGTGTTTGGCCTCATAAGGAGGTCTACTATGTACATTGGCATTCCTCCTGCAGTACTGCTGTGTCTTTGAGAGTGTTGTCAGTGAACATAGCCTCATCCTTCATATTGAAGGTGACTCATTTTTCTGCCACACTTTTTCAATGTGATATTTGGAGTGAGGAGTGACACTAAGGTTCTCAGTACAAGAATCTAGTACCTTGCATGTAGAAGTAGCAGTCTATCTCTTGCTTGTTTTTATCTTGCTGTTTTAATTTCCTTTGAACTCAAAATGCTTTTTTTTTTTTTTTTAAGAAAATGGATATGAATTGTTTTGGCTATGAATTGCTTTTGTGTGTGTATATGTTCATTCTGTAAGACCTTAATGGCAAGATTCCAAAATATTTGCTTCTACAGAGCACATCCATTGAGAAGTGTTAAGAGAATATGTGATCTTCCATGCTGGAAAAGTACTATTGGAATAACTCTGCTATGACAGTATTTGAGGTTTGACTAGTATCCATAATTTTTCTACTGTAAATATTTCATTCTCCTCTAGCTATCCTTTATGAGCTTCTCCCTTTAAGAATAAATGTGTCTGATAATGAGATCTGAGAGTGTATTCTTAAGCCATAATTAGTCAAATAAAGAACTCAACTAACATTCTTCTGTTTTGTTTAGGACTAACCAAGCAGAGTTGTTTGGACTAGAAAGTGGATTTGTCTAAGAGTATTCACATGACCCCTGTCTCATTAGTGACCACATTTCCTACTGCCAGACCCCTGGGGCTGACACTTAAGCTACTGTGATTGTTCCCTTAAACCCATCTGTGGTTGCTACTTACCACACATGTTCTTTGCTGGGTCACTGTTATCTTGGAGAACATATTAGCTTTACAATGGGAGAGGAGGTGGTGTGAAAGGGCTGGAGTAGCTCTTACTTCCTGAGCTCCAGCACTTTCCTAAGGGGCAAATCTTAGAGCCCACAGGGGCCTAAGGAGGGACTCTCTTGGACTGAAGGGAGCAGTAGGATTCTGTGGAGTGAAAGGCAGCAGGCAGCTGGTCCGTGTGCGATAAAGGTGTTGCTCCAGGTCTGCCTCAACTCCAGGCAGGGCTTCTGCAGAGTATATTTTAGCTGGAAAGGAAATCAATGACCAACCTGAAAAGGCTCGTTTATGAAGAATAAACTTTTATCATATAACGACCTCTATACCAGAAGTTATAAACTACAAATCTGTGGGCTGTATATGAACACAGCTGTATTTTATTTGACACATAATATTTCAAAAGGAATTCATCACCATGGTAGAATAATTATGAGACTATATAAAAATATGGATTTTATTTTTTCCTGTAAACATTTAAGGCCGCCAATGTGTGGGGCTGGGGAGCAGCCTGCTTCCTTAGCTGAGGCCTGTTGCTTTGTGTTGGCCAAAGTCCTCACTCATGGCTGCTTTCTCTTACACTGTCAGTTGACCTTGATAAGTGCTAGAGTTCGTAACTTCTATTTTGTCTGTTTTGAGTCTCTAGTCATGCTGATAGGTAGGCGAAGAACACCCTGTCCCCAAGAGATGGAGCAAACTTAAATTGAGATTCGACAGGAATATTGAAAATTGTGGGACATAAATGCCTAACCTTATATAAACAAACAAACCAACAAACAAACAACAACAATAACAAAACTAAGAGACTAGTTCAAGGTCTTGTGCTGGGTAGAGTTGGTTGATCAGCGGGTTTGGGTCTAGTGTTTTTTCTTGGGCTTCATACTTCCTCCTTGAAGTCTTCCACAGAGAGCTTCCTTCTGTAGTGAAAGGGAGAGCTGCTGCCAGGCGGGTATGAGTCTGGCCTGCTCTTACTGGCTGCCTGTGCCAGCCTGACCCAATATTGGTGTGCCTGTGATCTGCTTCTAAAGAGGACTCAATCAAGTTCAGGGTGTTCCTGGGCCTTTGCAATCAAAGTTACTCACATTCTACATCTTGACATCTCTCCTAATAGGAGAAGCAACTCTCCTTTTAAAATGTAACATGACTTGAATTTTTTACTACTGCCCTTCTCCTGTCAAAACAAAAAGCAAAAAACAAAAAACAAAAAACCTGGGGTAATTACTCAAAGAAAGACTTTTTTTTTCCCGCCTTCAAAATTTAGGTTCACTTATTTATGCCCAAAAAGGCTGTGGATCCTTAGTGTGAGAGAGAACTTTGCATCTTTCTCCATGAGTGTTCCAAAGTTCTGTACGAGTTGCAGTTATCCGTCAGTCTGCAAAGAAAGGATCTTCTTTAGTTTTTATGACTAGGTTCTTCATAATTTTCTAGAGGCTGCTGGGAGTTGTGGTCTGTACAAACCCTGTTAGTAGTAGACAGGGATCTCAAACTCAGAGGAGTCCCTTTGTACACTTTTGATGACTCCTGCCCTCCTGCCCGATCCCTCTTTCAGCCAATGAGTGGACACCTTCCATTGGGTTAGGAGGCTCCCTGTAGCTAGTTGTCCCCAGCCTTGGCTGCATAATGGAATCGTCTTGTAAGTTTTAAGAATGTGACTTAGTTGGTTTGCATTGTAGCTCAGGTTGGTCAGTTTTACAAGCTTTCTAGTTTTTTCAATGTGCATCAAAGTTGAAGGCTTCTAGTTTAAGTTGGGAGAATTATTTACAGTTGCCCTCTTTTAAAGAACAGATGGCTCGGATGATCTTTCCACCTCCTTTTAAAAAGTTACGGATGGTGAAGTGGAGGCCCAAAGAGGTTAAAACTTGCCTGAATGCACAGAAATAGTAAAGGCTATTTTCCTGACTCCTTCTTCTAACATCCTTGCCATCTCTTACTGAGCAGCCTTAATACAGACTTCGTTTTTCTCATCTTTTCCCTCTTTTTGTCTTCTCTGATCATTTGTGTATAAAGCTATGAGGATGCCTTTGGGTGTAAATGACATGATCCCTCGACTCAAGTAGCATAAACAATAAAGAAAATCTATTATCTCACAATATAAGCCCCAAGGCAGGTTGTTGTCAAAGTTGACTAATTCAGTAGCTTACAGTCAGTTTATTTCTATTTTCATTCCACTGTCCGCATTACTTTTGTTGTTCTTGTGCAAATTTAGTTCTTGATTATGGGATAGCTTTCACAGTTTCCAGGCATCATGCAATCTATCCACCAAAACAAGGAGGCCATCTTTTCTTCTTGTTACTTTTTTTTTTTGTATTATGGATTAGACCAGAGCTTTTCAACCTCCCAGTGTGGTGGGATTACAAGCATGTGCTACCACATTCAGCTATGATTCAGCTTTGTAACTTTTTTTTTTGTCTTTTTGAGATAGTTTCCTTGTGCAGTTCAAGCTGGTTTGAACTGGTTTTGTAGCCCAGGATGGCCTCAAATTTACAGTGATCCTCCTGCCTCAACCTCCCTAGTGCTGAGATTATAGGCATGTGTTGTGAGGCCCAGTCCAGTTGAGTAATTGTTTCAGTGGGTGAATAAACCTTTCCCAGAGGCTCCTTTCACCCTCTACCACAGATTTGCAGATTTCGACCAGAATTAATCCCTGTGCCTGTGGATGAATGAATCAGTCTCTGGCAGGGAAATAAGACTTTGACTCAGGACAATAAAAAATTGTGACCCTCATATACCTGACCAATCACCAGGGTCTTCCAGGGTCTGGAAGAGGTGTAGCCTGTTGAAATGCAAAGGTTTATGGAGGAACCAGATGCCATAATCCTACTCATTTATAATCTTATTCATTGTATCTTAAAGGAAATAACTTACATAAAACATTTAGTCTATGCCTAATCCCACATGAATTTCTTTCGTATCTAGGAACAAGGCCATAAGTATATTTTATTACGGTAAAAATTGCACAACCAGGATCCTCATCCAGATGGAAAGCTATTTCAACTCTGCCCTCTAGGAACATTTTATGGATTATTCTGGTCCATAATATGATATGTCCAAAGTTACATCCCATACAACATGACTACCTCTTTTAAGCATCATGCCAGAAATCTTAGCTAGTAGAGCAGAAAATTTGATTGGAAGCAAAATAATAAAATTGGCATTATTTATACAGAATATGTTTATCTGTGTAGAAAATAAAGAAAAATCTTCCACTAAAGTATTAAAATAAATATGAGAATTTAGCAAGATTGTTGGATATAAGGGTATGTAGCAGCCTATAAAATGGTCCCAATGATCCCCACTTTCTGAGATTATATTGCAATATTCTGACAATAATATAAAATTTCTTGCAGTAATGTAGCAAAAGCTTCACAATATCTTTATAAAGTAAATTATTAAAAATACATTGAAAAGCATTTAAAGAGACCTATAATGAAAATTCCATATTTATGGCTAGGAAGTCTGAATAACATGAAGAAATTTATCAGTAACATACAAAGTCAGGGATGAACAATTTCCAGTGGAACAAAATATGGAGGCCAGAAATCAGTCTGTACCTGTATGAAGGCAAGGCTATGACAGAGCTGGAAATGATGCTAACTGGGAAGAGGAAGAACTTCACAGTTATTGGTCTGGAACAAACAGTTATCCACGTGGGAAGACACGAAACCAGGCCCTTACCACAGGCTTTATGTGAAAGCCAGGCCCAAAGAATTGATAAAGATGAAAGGAAAGCTTTTATTAAATTTTTTTGAAAAAGATATAGGAGGCTTTTAGAACCTTGGCACTGGGAAGGGTTTCTAAAATGATGAAATACAAACCATAAGGAAACAGTTGACATGTTTAACATACAAAAATTTAGGGGGTTGGGGATGGAGCTCAGTGTTAGAGGACTTGCTTAGTCTGTATGAGGCCCTGGATTTAATCCCGAGTATGGTAAAAAAAAAACCTACCAACCAACCAACCAACCAACAAATAAATAAAATACAAATTTTTAAAAAATTCTAAAGATAACATAAAGAAGGTAAAAAGATTAACTTCAAACTAGGAGAAGATATTATTGACAAAGACTGGTATATATAAAGAACTTCAATACTTAATAAGAAAAAAAAATAGGCAAAAAGTCTCAAGTAGGCATTTCACAGTGGAGGGAACTCCAATGGCCTATACACACATGAAAAGACTCTCAGTCTCATTAATAAGCAAGGAAATGCAAATTAAAACTACAATGAGATACTATTTCACATCAACCTGAAAGGCAAAAATTAAGGCTGCTGTAAATACCAATTGTCTATGAGCCTGACAGTGGATCTCATACCCTTCTGGTGCGAGGATAAGCTGTTACGATCCCTTGCAAAACAATTGAGCTTTGTGAAGTTGAAGATGCATAGCAATTTCACTTCTGTTTACATAACCTACAAAGAAACTCTTGCATATACATCTGGGGAGATTTTTAAATTTGAAGATAGTATCCTTTGCAAAAGTAAAAACTGAAAACCAACACAAATATCCACTAAAGGTAGACTGAATAAATAAATTCTATTATATTATTTAATGGAATATAAACAACAAGCAAAGAAGAATAGCAGCTATTCTTCCAATGTGAATGAAACACAAACATAAAAAAGATTCAAAATCACACAAAACTGAATAATCAGCTTTTAATGAATATATATTTCATAAATATGAAAAAATAAAGGAAAATGAGGTGGTAACAAATGGAATTTGGTTTGGTGATTCTATTTAAGGGAAACAGATGGAAAAAATTGAAAAGGATACAAAGCAGGGTCCAAAAGTATGCTAATATTTTCTTTCTAAGCAAGCATTTCTCATATATAAATTACATACAAATTATTTCATATAAACAATATTTTAATAAAAATTTAAACATATTTTATTAGTATCTACAAGCACAATAGGAACTTTCTGTTTTGCACATTCTTACTCTCTTTTCTCTAGGCTTTTTGGGGGATGGTTGCAGTGAGAGTGATTTCTTCCCCATAAAACCCTTAAAAACAATAGGCTATTTTAGGATATCTGGCATTTGGAAGCACTATTTTGGCAGCCTTTAAGACATGGCCTGAATTCTTGACAATAGACCATTTTAGTGTCCTAAAGGTTATTATTGGTCCTAACCTTTATGATTTTTGAGATACCAGGTGACATTAAAAGGGGTCAAAAGTTCCCTGTGCTCTCACTGCTAGAGAAGACATAATAAAGGGTAAATTACTATTCTGAAAGGACCAGAGCTACTCTAGATTTTCAGTGCTTACACCAAGATTCTAGGTGACAGCAAGCGCAGTCTGTTTAGGGTAGGAGCCGTCCTCCCTTGACGTTCTGCACACACCCACACAATGGAAGCCCCCTTTTTGGTACTACCACCTACACATGTAAGCACCAAAACCCTTGCCCTTCAGATTCCTGAGTCTCCTGTCTTACACTAGGAGTTCCTCAGACTTTGAGAGAAAGAGATGTCTTCCTGTCTTAGGGACAGTTCTAGGAATCTGTTATATCACTGTCTAGGTTCAGTGTGTTTGAAAAAAATGATTAGGTCACACCTATGTTATATTAAAAGCTTGCCATTACAGCAACAAAGGATATTGAGGCTTTGTTTCACAAAAGGAGATGGTCATAGGATGGGCAGTAGGAGCTCCTGGCTATTCGCTTGTATGAGCTTCCCATAGCCCTTTGCTTTATTCATACTGTCAGTGAATTAACAGTTCCTGTAATAAAGAGCCGATGACAACCAGAGTCCACTGAGTCACAAGTGAGTCACACACTTGTCTTCACTCCTCCAGTAGATATTTTATCCCAACCGCTTATAATGCTGACCAGGTTCAAAGCAATTAAAACTGGCTGTAACCAGAGACCCACAAAGACTCAAGTGTCCAGTTGTGTATACAGTTGGGTGATGCCACCTTCAAAATTGATCTTTATATACTCCAGGCAACAAACTGCTTGTTCATGTGTCTCCTTTGAATTTATGATATTCTCTCTTCCTTGAGGTAGCTGACATTCTCCAGTCCTGACTACTGAGATCAAGTGAAATCAGACCTATCATCTAGCCAGATCTTGATCTTTTGCTACCAAAGTCCTGACTAATAAAAGCTTGAGCCAAACTCGCAAAGTAATCACCTTGGCAACAGACAAAAAAGTCTTATTTGCACACTTAAAACGTATTTATGTGGATTATCATGGTCATAAAGCTGCTTTTGGATCTTAGAGTTAAGGTCGGAAGTAACTCTTGTCAGCACTGAGAAGTCATTTGAGTTGTTGCTATGCTGACGAGGCTGCTGCAGGTGGAGGGAGCCATGATGCCTGTGATTTAAAATATGATATGATAGGAAAGTAGGTTCTCTTATTTTCTAAAGGTGAAGACTGCTTTTTTTTTTTTTTGAGATAGGATAGCTAACTTGCTTAATCGAGGATCAAATTTGTGATCTCCTACCTCAGCTTCCCAGAGTGCTGGCGTTAGAGGCGTGTGTCAGCATGCCTGGCTGGAGATTCCTTTAAAATGGTATTTTTGTTTTTCCAAAATCTGAAGTCTGGATTCTCACTACAAACATATTTCTTACTTTATTTGTGTACATATAATTTTAGCTAAGGGAGCTCAGAGAAAGCGATCTAGATATTAGGGAAGGTGAAGAGTACAGAGTAAAGGATGACTTTGTTGTTTTATTTAGTAGGAGACAGAAAAATGGTGGTACCACCAACTGAAGAAGAGAATTTTGTGAAATTTGGAAGAAGAAATACCATGTTTCTGTATGTACTGAGACACACTAGCATCCACAGACAATTATTCTTCAGATACTTGGAAATGCAGATGAGTGACAGCTGGATATATACATTTGTAGGGGACAGAGGGGGAATAAGTTCTCCAAGAAATTTCCCTCCTCCTAATGCCTATGCACTTATCCCAGTTCTACTTTTGGTGTCCAAACCATGGCAGCATCTCAGTCCCTGAACCTTCCACAGGTCTTGCTGCCTATTTCTCCAGACACACCCTTTAGTGAAGTGAGAAGTCCTTGAGGCCAAGAGATTTGTCCCCTCCTGGACCCTGTGCATGTTTCTCTCCTAAACTAGACTTACAGCATCCCTGACTGGAACTGCTTCTCCAAGTGCCAAGGTCCTACCTCCATTGCCCATGTTTACCTGTGTTCTGAGCGTGGCCTGAGGGTGGCCTCCTCACCAGTGGCTGCACCCTGGGCTCTGAAAGGTGGCTGTTTGGAGGACTGGGGTGGGGGGATGCATGTGAACAGGGTTGGGACACGTGGGCTGGAGTGTCCACTGCACAAATGAGCAAGATGGGCAAGATGAAGCTGGGGTGGGAAGAGAAGGGAATTGGTTGCACTGGGGACTCCATTTTATGTTATTTTCCTGGGCCCTATGGATGTTGGGGTTCTTCAACTCCATTCAGCCTTCCACATCTCAGCCTTCTAGTTGCTTGAGGATTGTTCCCATCCTTCTCTCCATCTTTGTCATCGTTCACTTTGGCTTACTGGCTGTAAAACCTTCAGCGTGTGCTCAGTGACTGGGCAAATGCAGCTGCTCCTTTCCCACCCCTCCACCCCGCCCTGCCTGAGCCTGGTTGCTTGTTTTAGCTGTCCACCATTTGTCTCTTAAAGGGTGGTGGTGTTGGGGAGCAGTCTGCCTGGCAGTTATAGAAGGGCACTGAGAGGTCACGAGCACATTATATGAAGGCAGAACACTGTAAGGTTTTACAGGTATCCCGTGGGTCAGTAGTAGAGACCCCCTTTGGGGGTAATATTGCTGAAAGACTGAAGAGTTTTGGTCTTTGAACTTCCTTTACTGAGAGGCTGTGTGTCCAGGAAAATCTGGGGGCTCCTAGAAGATACCTGAAAAGCCCAGCAGTGGTGAAAATGATGGAGCCACTGACTGTACTGTCAGTGTTGCTGAACGGGATGCAAGCACCTGGCTATTAAGAGTAACCACCACCTTTGGTTCAGAAAGAATTAATATCTCATAAAAGTGTATTTATACATATTAACATATCAAAGCAACTTAGAAAATCTAGAAAGGTCAATTAGGTAATATGAGCCAAGTCCAATCTGCCAAAGTAGAACTTGGGGGAAAAATTTGACCACAAAGTAGCATACAGTAACTAATCTTTTTGTCCTCCCTTGTTCTTTGGCTGACTTCTCCTTCATTCTCCATATCAAAGCACAAATATCGCCACCTCAGATTGATCTTTTCTGCTCAATTTCATACAGGTATTTCTGACTTTTCTCTCTGATGCTTTATTTCATAAAATGTTCAGTGCCATGGGGCTCCTGGATCCCATGTACTCATGGAACTTATAATTACTGAGCGTTTGTTACTGTGTCAAGCACCAAACTAAGGGTTTCATTTACATTTCTGAATTTTAATCCTATGAGGTATGCACTATTGTTATCTTCATTTTACAAATAAAAAAAAAAACCCCAAGACACACAGGGGTTAAGTAACTGCCCATGATTACATAGTTAGTAAGGGCCAGACCTGGGTTTAAGCCCAAGCTTAAACCAGAGCCCAGAGTTTGGGCACTTCCTGTTCTCTTTTGTATCACATGCCTCACAGTGATAATTGTTTGTGTTGAGTGACATGTTTTCTGACATCTTGGAATGGGTGTCAAGGCCCAAAGGTGATATGAAGGAGTGGTCCCAAGAAGTCTGTAACAATAGATGTGGCCAAACTGTTGGGAAAGCCCTGTACTCTTCTTTGTCCTGGGTCTATGAGGAGAAGCTGAGCTGGAGAGGGGGTGGGATCCTCAGTGTCCTCAGTTTCAGGAAGGTGCAGAGTTCCTGGAGAGAGAACTCATCTAGGAGCAGATGAGTCTTTTACTCTTCCAGGTCAGGCAGAGTTGGGAGTTTGCTAAGGGAATCATTAGCATCACATTTCATGGCTAACCATCTGCCTGGGCAGCAGTCCTGCTGCAGGCTGTGTTCTAGGGAAAAGAAACAGAAGTAAGAGAAGGTGGGGCTGAAGAAGGAATGTTGATGGGGCAGGGACGCCTAAGGCCTGGCATGGTTGGAGGGTGGAATTTTCCCTGGATGGAAAGGACACTGAGGAAGATACTAGGCTTGGGGAGGTTTGGCTGGCTACCACCTGAGGAGCTTGGTCTCCTTCTGCAAGACAGGCTGTCCTGCTGCAAGGGTCATGGAGACAGCAGGTGGCAAGAGCTGGGGTGGGGAGGAAATGCTTAAGCCCCACTTGGCCTTCCCACTCCCAATGTAGAGGGAACCAGAGCCAGGTAGGACAGGTAGGGAGTCCTGAGGAGGCGCCACCCAAGCCCCTCCCACACCAAGTCTTGGCTACTTGGAGGACAGAGGCCTTCAGACAAAACAAAATATGACATAGGAGATTAAGTTGGTCTGAAATAAATTTGAATAAGACAAATACTATAGTCCCATTTATATGTGGAATCTAAAAAGGCCTAACTCTTAGAAACAAGAGTAGAATTGTGATTAAGAGAGTCTGATGGAGCTAGAGCTGGATGGGGAAAGGGAAAAGTTGGCCAAAGTGTGCAAAATTTCAGTTTCACAGCACAGGTAAATTCTAGTGACATTTTGAAAATGTAGTGACTATAATTAATACTAATATATATTTTGAAATTTCTAGGAGAGATAGGAATGTTCTCACCACAAGGAAATGACAAGGATGTGAAATGATGGGGTATATTCATGTATTAAAACATCACACTGTACCCTATAAATATATGCAATTATTATTTGCTAATTAAAAATTTTAAAAGTTTTAAGACCTGCTTCATAGGTGATTTTTTTATTAGCATGGCCTGGAGCTTACAGTTTCAAGGAGAATGTGAGTAGGGGTGCTTGGTCCCCAATTCTGAGTATGGGACTGAGGAAGAAGGTTTTACAGGACTTTCAAAGTATGTGATGCAAGGATTGGGTAAAGATTATGTATGGAAAAGAGCTTTGAAAACTATGAAGTGAGGAAAAGCGTAAAGATTTATACACTTAGAGGCAGAACACTGAAAGAGTTAGCAGTGGGCCTCTTGCGGATCTGGGTGGTATTGTTTATTTATAGAAATGCCTTGGGGAGTAGAGAAAGAGAGAAAGCAAAACTGTTTCTATGCAGGAGTGTGTTTGTGTATGTGTGTATGAGAAAGAGCAAGAGAGACAGAAATTTGCTGGTTCAGCTTTTTTCCAGGCTGCCATTTAATAGAGGCTCCCACCATCTTCCTTCTCCCTCTCCTCATTTACTCATCTCCCAGCTGTCTTAGCAGTACCTCCTCTGGCCGGTTCTGTCAGAACACCTTGTCTGACCTTGAGCTGTCACTTGGTCCTTCCGGATACTGCCTCAGCCAGGGAGAGCCAAGTTCTGGCAGAGGCCTCCCTGAAAATAATTCACTGTGAACGCTGGGCTTGTTCTCTTCAGAGGGCGAAATAGGCTGCAGAGGAGGCTGAGAGCAGCCCTGACCTCAACTCTAACTCCAGTCCTTCACAAGGTCTCTCGGGAAACCACACTCCCCATGCCTGGGATGACTTCCACCCTTAATGAAATGGGAGAAACAGAACATCGAGACTTGTTTCCTCTCCAAATAAAAGAGGAACACACTGAAGTGCATTTTAATGCTACCTGGCAAGCATGGGGTGGGGGTGGGGAGGCTGACTCACTCTTCTTCACCAGTTATCTGGGAACTTGGCCTGAAGGTACTTTCTCCATTACATTTGAAGGGCAATGCGTCACTCTGAAGGAGACAGTGGGGTTTCTCCAAATACAACCCTTGCCACACTTACGGTCTTTGTGTGCAATGTGAGTTGTGTTCATTGTGTAGTTTGTATTTAGAGGGATGGAAATTAAGCAGGAGCCAGCAGAGAAGTTTCCAGTAAGACCCCCGCTCTATTCCAGAGCCTGTACAGGAGAAAACAAAAGGAATATTTAAAGTACTGAGAACTATAAGAGGCCTCGCTGAAAATAAGTGAGTGAAACGAGCAATCCTTAAGAACCGGGTGACTGGGAACAGGCTTTCTTTTTTCTTTTTCTTGAATGTTTAAAATACAACTGTATTCTGATTATAAAAGAAAAAGAACAGAATAATAAAAAGAAGATTTTGCCAATGAATATTGTGATGTGACTGCAGAAGTCTTACATTTGAAACTCAAGAAGGAAACAACTCTGTTCCAAACAGCTAAATATGCAGATGCTGAAGAATGCAAGTTTAACTGCCATGTCCACATGTCAAAGCCCATTCATCTCCTTATGTAACGCCAAGACCAAGTGCTTGTCTGCTCGACTAGATAGTAAGTGGTTCACAGGCAGCACTGTGATGTCACAGGGCGGCTCCTATGACACTAGACAACAGATGCTGGGCTCCTGCTTTGTTTCCTCAGGGGTCTCCATCTCATCCTGATGAGCAGTGGCCAGGGCAGCCTCTAAATTGCTCTTGTACCACACTGTCAAGGCTGGGTCCATGCCGACCTCTGGTACCTAAGCTGGCATGGGGACAAACTCCACGTTCAGGTGTCAGGTGAGCTCTTTGGAGCAGAGGAAGGGCTTCTCAAAGTTGCAGCTACTTTGGGCAGAAATATCATAGTACTGAAGAGTCTTCCTTTGATGAAAGACCATAGATTTTGCCTTTGCTTTCTTAATGTCCACTTTGTTGCCAGTGGGGTTGTTCTCACACACTTGCACAGATCTCTATGCTAGTTAGGGATGGTCTCAGTCTCATAGATAATTCTGAAAGTTGTGTAGAGCATGATAACAGCACACAGCCTACAGGTGGTGGCCATGTACAGCCCACTTCTCCTGGCTGGCCATGCCCCACATGGGACCATGATGCATCTGGGTTGTCATAGAGCTCAAGTGGATGCACCTCCATGCCCAGCATGGCTACTGTTTGAACTGGCCCATCAAGTGCTGCTTTACTAATCTGGTCTTCCCAATGCCGCCTTCACCAGCCTGCAAGGACTTACACTGGGCCTGTGGCTCCCACCACCAGGCCATCATGGTGACCCTGTGGGAAAGGCTCATAATGGGCAGGGTGAGGGGGTGACGAAGATGGTGGGAGGGGGGTGGGGAAGGGAGCCCTGTCCACCTCCCAGACCCCTCCCCCATGCTCATCACTGCTAGGGAGTGGGTTATACTGGTAGACTTTGAACAAAGAAGGCACAAGAGCCCAAGGAAGGCAAGGATTGGCAATGCCCATAGGGTGGTAGAAAAGCAAGGAGATAAATGTACTTGGCCAAAAGGGCTGGGGCTGCAGTGAATTTGAGATAATGTAGGTTGGAGTATGTAGCCCTTTGTTCTCTAAGGAATAAGGAGACAGATTAAAGTTTGTCTTTACCTAGAAGCAATGCCATGAGAGCAGAGGGTTAGAAAGATTGGTCAGCAGAGGGTCAGAAAGATTGGTCAGGAGAGGTCGAAAAAGTCATTGGAGAACAAGTAGGAAGAGAAAACCACTTGGGCAGGGGCAGGGCAGTGGGTCTAATCTGTTTAGATATGGAGGGAAAAGGCAGCCCTGGCTCTTCTGAGAAGCTGTCTTGGAGCCTCAGAGTGCAGAAGAGTCTCTTGACTGGGCTAGCTGGGTCTTTGTCCAGCTAATGAGCAGTGGTGTACTGTTTGGGAATGACCCACAGTACCTTGCTGGGTACAATATGCTCTTGGTGCCTCCTAAGCACCAAGCACCTAAGGTCGTAACATCTGTGGCTGCTTGTTTCCAGTTGTTTGTTTTGTAGTCAGCAGTGATGGCCAATTTTGAAAGTCAGCGGGCATGCTTTTTATTTGGCTCAGTGAGTGGGTTTTTGATTCTTTATGGGAAATTCACTTTTCAGAATTTCAATTGCGCTTTCATTAGACAGGACTCTTGTTTTTATGGACCTGTTTTGAAGAACCAGAACCTGAACAATGATGATTTCTGAGCAGTCAAAATAATGGCTAATGAGGGCACACCAAAGTTTATCCGTTATAAAGAGACATCTTCCTCGAGGACTTTCTAACTCAGACCCTATTTACTATTACTTTGCACACAATCCTGATCAATTTACTTTCTTGTATCTTAGCTCACAGAATAATGGAGGGTTATCTCAGTCACTGTCTCATTGCTGAGCCTCAATGCCCAAAACACACAACTTAAAGGAGGGGAGGTTACTTTTGGCTCACAGTTACAGTGCATGGTTGACTGGCTGCAAAGCAGAATGGCATCATGGAAGGTCTGGCAGAAGAGAGCTACTCAGAGCATGTGGCCAGGAAGCAGAGAGAGTCGTAAGGAGCCAGGGAGGAAGATATACCTTTCCAGATCACTGCCGTAGTGACCCACCCCCAATCAGGCCCCACCTTTTGACAGCAAGTCAGCTGTAGCATCCTAATAATTCAATCACCATCCAAAAGCCCTGCCAGTGAACACAGGAGGCCTTTGGGGGACATTCTGGATCCACACCTTAACAAGAATTTAAAAGTTTCAGTGTGTATTAAAAAGAGTCTGTGTGTGTGTGTGTGTGTGTGTGTGTGTGTGATGGTGGTGGTGATGGTCACATTGACAGTGGCAAAATGCCATGGTTATTAATCAGAAAGGAACGAGTATATGCAATTTTAAAATCCTCAGAAAGTATACCCACCTCATACTGCTAAGTGTCCAAAAATCCAGATAACCCATGAGGACATTTCTGCATGGCTTAATCAATGAGTTTCACAATAATAATCTTAAATTAGGATAAGATGCTTAAATTATGTTTTCAAATACTCTTTACTGAGACAAGGAAAGACAACACTTTTCATTGCTTTGGGCAATCAAGAATTGCAGGAGAACTGAATATCTTTTAGTAGATTCTTTGTTGTACATAGGGAGTCAAAGAAACCTCTGCCAGTAGAGCTCATAGCCTCAGTTGTTTTCACTGTCACCAGTCCTAAAACTGTGCTTCATATTGGTTTGCATGTGAATTTGTTTTCAGAAAATCAATCTGCATGTGATGGGATCTGATAAGGTCTTCCTACAAGAAAGAACATGATTCTAATGTTGGACATTCTTTGAGAAATACTTGGCCCTAAATCTCAGTTGCAGACATATTTATATTTGGGGCCAAAAAGACTGAGACTTGGTAAACAAGCAAATGAACATGAAAGTGAATCCTAAGGAGAATTGCAGCTTTAGTAAATGGAAACCTGATTCAGAAAAGAGTTGCTTTTATATAAATAGCATCCTAGCCAAGTTACCTGGGATGCAGGCTTTGCAGTGGGTCCTGAGCAGACCACATGAAGTAGTGCTTTGAATTGCAATGGATCCTTTCAGTGACCACTAAATTTATCCTTTATCAAACAGCACCAGCATCTGAAAGAAGGTTTTCATATTGAAAAGAGAATTTATTTGAAAAAACTGGTTGAATTTGTTATATGACTGTAGAAATTTCCCTTTTAGGTCAACATTTCTGGTGTTTGAGCTAAGCTTGCAATGCCTTAAAACAGAAGGATTTGACTTGGTTTCATTCCTTTTTGATCTCAATGTTTTAAAAAGCCACACTATTCTTGAAATGCTTTAAATTTATATTTGTATTGCATGTATAATTATATGTAATATATTCTATATATAATTACTATATATATATATATATATTCCTTCTTATCTGTGCTTTTGATGATAACATTACAATCTTGTACAAATAATGACCACTAGGATTATCAACAGTTGTTTGTCTGTGTTCATTGTGGCTTCAAATTAGGAATGAGTCAAAATGGATAAACTCAAGATTTGTAGATTTGGCATCATTCTTGTTTGCTGTTAACTAATCAAGGGGTGAGTGGTTTTCTGTTTTGGGTCACAACTCATTTTCCCACCTCTGTGAGGGTGGAGAGAGGGGTTGCAGACAATCCTTGTGCATCTAAGGTGCTTACCAGTTACTCAGTGCTGACTGTGTGGAGGGACAGAGTGAGGCTGCAGAAATTCACAAGCGAGCAGAAGCAGGTACAAACTCACAGTTTAGTGGGAGAATAAGACACATTGATCAGACACTCCTGCGTAACAACTGTTTAATTATAAGCTGGCATGAAGGCAAAGCCATTGGTATTAGGAAAGTTCCACAGGCAACCTGACAGTTTGGGAGTCTCGGCAGGTTGATCTGAAGAATAATATCAAGAGAAACCAGATCACCAGGTGACTGGGTTGACGATAGTCTGAGCAGACAATAGCAGCGATATAGGAGTACTTGGCTGCATGGAAAAGTCTCTCTAATTATGGAGACAGTTTTCTTATCCACGGAGGGTACCACAGTTCACAACTTCTACTAAACTCCTGCCTGTCATCAGAGCATTCCAAAACTTCCCTCTTTTGTGAAGCTTTCTTTGAGCCCTTGTAGTTGGAATTATTCTGTCCCATGCAAAAACTTGACTCATATGACTGATTTAAAAATATGGAGATTGTGTGCTTTCAATCTGAGAGGCAGTCTGTACCTACAGAGCCAGGCTAAGTTAAAATCTGGACTCAACTATTTATCTACTGTGTGACTTTGGGAATTGCTTAACATCTCTGCATTTCAGTTTAGCATCTATAAAGTGGAGATACTAATAAAACCTTCCTCATAGGTTTGATAGGAGGGTTGAAGGAGTTTACGGATGTAACATGCCTAGTTCAGTGACTGGAACATAGTGAAACCTTACTAAAGGGATATATGCTTATTAGTTCTGAACACGTTCATTTCCTAATTAGTTTTGCTCAAATGCTCAGAACTGGTTAGAGTCCAATCAGGAACTCCACCCATATTTATGAATATTTGGTTCAGTGTTCATCCTGGAAAATCAGGTTACTCTCAACCACTGTGCCTCTTGAACTTTCCATACACTTCAAAAATCTTGTCAAAACACAGATTCTGCTTCAGTTGGTCATAGGCAGGCCCTGTATTCCTGTAGTTCTAGCAAGCTCCCAGGTGCTACTCACGTGTCTGGGCTGTATGTTGAGGCACGAGCTTCTTAGTGAGCTCTCCCAGGTTACTTGGGTCTCTGGGGGAGAGACAGAACATAATGCCTGCTTGGGCTCTTCTCATCATGGCCTGCTTTCCTCTCTTTCTGACCCAGTCTCCTCCTGCAGTAGCTACTTAGTCAACATGGGGTGGCTAAACCAATAGTGGTTTAGCTCATGAGGACTCTATCAATTAGGTTTCTTCAAAGGAGAGGCACCGATGACTGAAAGATATTTATTTTAAGGGAATTTAAGGCAGATTGGCAGCTGGAAATTCAGCAGAGGATAATAGTCTGTAGTCTCAAATTTGTTGGGCATCCAATGGGCTAGAAAGTCAGACACAGTTCCTTTTTTCTAGGAAAATTTAGTGTTTGCTTTTAAGTTCTTCAACTGTTTAGATCAAGCACACCTACATTATAGAGAGTAGCATGTTTTTCTTAAAGTTAACTGATTGTTAATCATACCTGCAAAATAGCTGCTCAGTGACATCGACACTAGTATTTGACCAAACACTGGACACCATAGCTCAGCCAAGCTGACACATAATATTAACTGATGACATAAGAATCAAAGAATATCAGAGACTCCTGTAGTGAGCCCCAGTCTCCCGCCAGGTGTTATGGCCCATAGCAGAAAGAAAGAGCAAGAGGCAAACGGCAGCACAGCAGGGATCTAGGATGATCAGTAGTGCAGGGGAACAAAAGTCCACAAGGCGGCCAGAATCTCAGCATTTACTGATTGCAGAGGGGATCATTGATGACTCAGAGGGCTTAAGATAATGAGGACCCTGCCCTTGATTTTAAGATAATGAGGACCTTGCCCTGGAGCATCTTTAGTCTTAGTAGTCTAGGTATTTTTTTAGTCTTAGTTTTATTCCTAGTAGATGGGAGAGGGTAGCCCACTCCTAATGGGATAATGGGAAATCTCAAAAGGGTGATAGTGACAATCCCAAACCTCCATTTATCCCTTAGGAAAGCATGTAAAACTAACCATTGAGAATTTGTGATCCCAGCAAAAGAACAAGTCCTGTTCTATAGTCTCAGATCACACCTGCCTTGTTAAAGTATGAACAAATCCCTGCACAACCACCTCTCTTCTGGGGCAGAAACTCCTTGGACCTGACCCCCACATTAGGGTTTGAAGGGTGTCAATTATATTTGAGAATTGCCTATGACTGAAACTCAATCAACCGACTCTTTTGGTTAAGTTTCTTGGTGGAAGATAAAGTCACTCCAATTCAAACTGCTGCCTTGGAGTGCTAAGCTTAGAGTTGAGAATTAATACACTGTTTATGTGCTGCCACACCACCAGGTGATAAGCAACAAGTAGTTCTTTCTAGGAGGTCTCGGACAGCAGTCTTACTCCTGCTGTGGTCTTGACCAAGTCTGACCACAGACAATAGAGGTGAAAAGATGCTCCACATTTCTTTGGGAAAGAACCATAGGGCAAACATCATACTGTGGGATGGTAGCAACAGGTACATTCAAAATTTCACATTTATCACTTTTCTCAAGACACTTTCCATCTGTGATTTCATTTTATGTTAAGTATAGTTTGGTGGGACAGGCAGGATGCAGATAGTTGATATCCAGTTTTCCCTGACTTGATGAAATGATACCATCTGCTGGTACAGTCACCTTGGGTTGAAAGGCATACAAGAAAGTATACGATTATGAAATCTGGAGAACTTCAGTTCAATTTCCTCTCTAACTCTTACTAGCTAAGCAATACTTGACAAGTTACTGCAACTCAGTTTTCATGTGTGTAATGGTCACCCTGAATATTTGAAGTAAGGCTTGTTGTTGTATAGCTCAATGTCTGCTATCTAGTGTGTGCTTTAAAAATGACAGCGTCTTTGTACCTGTCATAGACATACCTTGCATGCCTCTCACCCTTCTGTGGTGACACCCATTCATGGCCCTTTGTGAGGTGCCAGGGTTTGTACTACATAAGCTGTCCTTCAGTCACAGCTAACTGAAAAATCACCTAATATAGGGATTTGGATTTGTCTACTGGGAACTTGGGATTGGGACACTGAGGAATGGAGCCATTGAACAGTGGGGAACAGAGCTGAAAAACTGTGGGGTTTTGGTAACCAAAGCAACATGATGACTATTATACATGTGGGAAGCATTTTGAAAGGTTTGGAGATGTTGCCTGAAGTAGAAGAGCTGGAACACCTCAGGTTGCACTATATGGGAGATTCTGGTCAGTTCTCAGAAGACCGGAAAACCAGTAAAGGCCAGGCTTAGGGGGTTTCTGCCAGGAAAGACTGCATTGGTTGTTGGACTCCAGACAATGTGTATCCTGGCTTGGCAGAAAGTTTGCCTGTACTCTTGTGTCCAGAGGCTTGCCTGAGACTAGGATTAAAGGGGTGGACTGATTAATCTGGCAGAAGAAATTTCAAGGCAGTAGAATGTTGAAGTGGCGGCATGGCTATTGTTGGGGGTTTCTGGTCAGATTTATGTTGTGAATCAAGAGCAAAAGGCACAACAAGATAATTTAAAATGCTGTGAGTTTGGCCAGAAAGCTGTGAACTGTAAAGATAAGGCTAAGATCTCGATTGCTGAGAAGGAACAGAGAAATAAAAAATATTGCCTGGGAACATCAGGGAGCAGCAGTTCCCCATGTTTTGCAGCCCCAGAGCTGCAAAACTGAAAGACTTTGCTTGGAGGAGAAAGTTGTAGAGCGCCATGTTCCACAATGGCAGTGGCCACACCAGCTTCCAGAATGGCAGTGGCATAGAGAACTTGTTCCTCACAATCAAGTTCAGAGTGCTCAGTGATCCCGGCACTCAACCTCTACAGCCAAGGGAGAGGAAAGCCTGGCTACTGCTCCATCTGGCAGCAGACTTTGGCAGCATCCACATGGTGCTGGTTTTAAGCTCATGCCATGCACAAGTTCTTAGGTTAAGGCAGCTCCCACCCCAAATTCAGAGGGCCTGGGAGGACAGACATGTGCCCTTGAGAGGGAAGTGTGGGAAGCCATGAGTGTAAAGCCAAAGGTGCAATAGAGAACCCAGAAGTTTTGAAAAGCCAGGAGTATGGTCATGTAAGGAAAGCTGTAAGGATGGAGCAGAGTGGGCCTAAGAGAGAAGCTGTGGGAGCTGAAACCCCTGGAAGTTCCAAGGAGATGGAGTCACTCAGCCCTTTGCCGCTCACACCCAGATTGCTTCAGATGCTGAATGTGGAACTCCAGGACTTAATGCTTTCCCTGCTGGATTTTGGACTTCCTTTGGTGTCATTCCTTTGTATTCCCCTGTTTGTACCTTTGGAATGATAATATTTATCTTGTACCTCTGAATGTTGGAAGTGTTTTAACTTTGTTTTCATTTGTACAAGGGGTTATAGCTAAGAGTTTGCCTTAGATCTCAGTGGAGACTTGGAACTTGGACTTCTCAGCAATGCCTGTTGGGACTTTGAAAACTCTTGGGAGATGGACTAAATGTCTTCTGTATGAAGGATCTACATAAGTCTTTGGGTAGGGGCAGGGTTGGAATGTTATGGTTTTGTTTGGATGTCCTCTCAAGCCTCATGCAGTCATGCAGGTGGCTGAACCTAACGTTTGTGATTGCTTCATTGTCTAGTGCTAGGATTGGCGGTGTAAGGGCTATACTTACCCAGGGGCAGGTAGCAGGCATACTATATAAGAGAGGAAAGGAGGCATGCTTTGCCCTTTTTAGCCCAGTTTGCTTCTGCTGCTTGCAGCCACCATGAATGGCTGCCCCTTTGCTATGCCATTCTACCTCGGAGCTAGCTGAGTATAGACTGAAACCTCCAAACCCTGTAAGCTAAATAAACCTTTCCTTCTCTAATTTTGGGCATCAGGTACTTTGTCTAAGCAATGAGAAAAAAGTAACCAAGATTCAGGGAAGCCCTTTGGTGAAGAAAAAGGGAAATATGAGCAGAGGCATAGGAAGTGTAGTAGGTTCATGAAATCAGCTGAATTCTTCTCTGCTCCTGGAGTCCGTGGGAACCATGCTTTTTTTTGATAAGTTAGCCTGCCCTTTGTGCTGATTTGAATAGGTGCTATTCCTTGTAATGAGAAGATCAATGAGAATTAAACAGGTGAAGAAAAGTGTCTTCCGAGAGACAAAAAGAGTTACTGAATTTAGATGCCCAGTCAAAGCTCATATGCTTTGCTGCTTTGTCTGGCAAGCACAGTTAGAACAGTTACTCTGCCTGGTCTTGGGCTGCTGACAGGGAGTCTCTGAGGCAGTTGGGCAAGAAGGTGTGTCCTGGAGGGAAGGTGAGGGGCTGACACAGCCTGACATTTTCCTTCACTCATTTCTGCTTTCTCTTTCCCCCAGGTTCAGTTCAGAGTCATGAGAATGCCTTTGTTGTTTTCCTTCTTGAGTTAGGCAGTGGTTCCTACTGACTTCCCTGACTCTTCCAAAGGAGAAGGATGAATTCCACTTGATTAGAATCCAATGAAATAATCTGTTTGAGAAGTCAGGTTTCTCAAAATTTATGGTGCTGGCTGTGACTCAAAGCAGGGAATAATCTGGGACCGGAGCATGGAGACAAACTGAAGGAAGTCTTAGGCATCCACTTTGAGAACTGCAGTGGCTGGTCTGTGCTTAGAGCTCACCATGGGCCTCATGAGCTGATGTGTTGAAGGAGGCCTGGCTATCTGCTCAGAGTTGGCTGTCACCTGGGCCACAATGTCAAGCATCTTGTGAGGGTTGGCCAGAACTGTGCTTCCAAAATTCGAGGGCATCAAAGGGCTAGCTACCTCAGAGTCACAGGGCCCCTTTTGACCAAGTAAGTTCCTGAGTTCCCCTCTGATTCAGAATATATGGAATGAAGTCTTGAAGACTCTAGCTTTAACAGATACCAGATGGTTCTGATAATAAGCCATAATGGGAACCACCCTCTGGTAGATGGTTTTACTGATGTCAGTCTAAGATTCTCTGAAATGGTTCCACAGCAAACACATTGCATGGAAATGTCTACAGTTTAATCCCTACCCTCAAAATAGATACTATTAATATGTTGAGTTGCATAATTGTTACAATTTGTGTTAAGAGTCCCAACTCCTAGTACTTCAGAGTATGAGCTTATTTGCAAATATAGCCTTGCAGATATAGTTAGGCAAGATGTGGTTATGTGGAACAGAATGAGCCTCTACTCAATATGACTAGTGACCATATAAAAAAGGGGGGAATTTGGACAGGGAGCTGGGCATAAACAGAAGGAAGATGAAGTGAAGAGACAGAGAGAGCAATATCATGTGAATGTTATTGCTACAAGCCAAGAAACATCTGGGACCCCTAGAAACTGGAAGATGAGAGAACATCTTTCCTCCACAGATTTTAGGGAACCATGGCCCTTCTAATACCTTGATTGCAAAATACCTTGATTTTAAACTTCTAACCTCCAGAACTGTGTAACAGTGAGTTTCTATTGTTGAAAGCCACATTTTCTGATAGTTTGTTATGATACTCCCAGGAAACTAATATGGATGTTTTTAATTTTTTAGTTTGTAATGTCAGCTATTTTCCATTCCTTTGAGTTATGTTCCTTTTGGATGTGAGATTGTTACAGGCAGCTGAGTTAGTTAGATTAGGCAGTGAGACAGGGCTAGGTTCTCAATGGAACCAGTGCAAACACCTGGCAACTGTGGGGGAGACAGACACCTCCTGCTGTGAGCCAGGCCTCAAGACAAAGGATCAAACTAGTGCATCCACATCCTGAGGACTGATATTCTAATTAGTTCCCTCTTACCCTGGAGCCACTATCCCATCCTTCTAGGGAACTGTCACAGCTCCAAGAATGCCCGCTTGCTACGTGACTTGCTTTCCTATTTGTCCCCAATGTAATCAATTTTACCTGAACTATTGATCTTATTGACTAACTATAGTTATGTCCCACCTTATGCCCATCTGCTTTGTGAGTTCCCAGTCTTCCTCCACCTTGAACCCATGGTTTTACTCTATAAAAGTCCCTGGAAAAGACAGAGTCCTTGACAACCTGCTTGGGACCCCTTCTGTCTCTCTCAGACAGAAGCTTGCTTTCTCTCAATAAATATATTCTACTCTTCACCTCCGTTGTTCCTAAAATTCATTCTTTGATTTTAGAGAACATGAGCTTGTACCAGACATAGTAGGTCAGGAGTTTCATTCCCCTATATCAAGATGAAGAATCCATGAGGTCTGGGTATAGTCTCCGGGAGTGTCCAAACAAGCACGAAATTCTCATTCCCTGGAGGAATGTAGCAGAGCCCTAAGAAGTCAACAAGAGACTGATGCCTTCATGTAGGAAAGGCAGGTTACTTCTCCCTTGTGAATCTGACCAGATACTTTTAAAGGCCAACTGTCTTTCAACACTCTCTGATTCTTTAGATTTGAAGTTAGGGATTGTAGATAGAAAAGGTGATCTTCTCACTTGGACCAGGTAAGTTCATAGCACAATGATTAACAGCAAGAGCTCTGGATGCAAATTACTGGCCTTTGGCTCCTACTGGCTGTGTGGTTTTGGCTAAGTTGCTGGTCCAAGGGTCCTCACACTCGGGCATGCTTCATAATTACTGGAAGAGCTTGTTTAAAATGGATTATTTTGCCTGTAGTGTTTCTGATTCATACATCTAGGGTTGGGCTTGAGAAATTTCATTTCTAAAAAATTTCTAGGTTATCTTGATGTTACTAGCCCCATCATTAGAAGGGGGTTTGTGATGTTTCCGATCTATAGAATTGTGTGGCTGAAGTGTGGCTGAAGTGCCTCAGAGGGCACCTTGCCCTCTGAGGATCTCAGTGATCAGTAGTGTTCTCTGCTGGCATTGGTATAGATTGAAGCCCTTTTCTGATTTGCTGAGTTTCTCCAAGATGGTTGCAAGTTAAAAAACACTCACAGGTAGTTTTGGATGGGATGGTAGAAAATGTTACCGCCTCTTTCAGTTTGCAAAAAAGTAAATTATTCTTCTGAAACTCAGGGACAGCTACTGCTGTGCTGAGTTTATGTGCCATTCACACCAGTCCTGGGAGAGGCTTGCGGTAGGCATAGACCTTCCAGGTCATCACATAAAGACCCTTAATGTCATGCTCAGGAGTTTATTGGCACTCCTGTTGCCTGGGCCTGCAGCTGGCAGCTTCTGCTTTTCCATGCCAGGTATTGCCCATTTATTGCAGAAATACTCTGTGGCCTGTGGTCTTCCCACACTCCCAACTGACACAGTGATTGTCTTGGTGTTCTGGTGTCAAGTGCTATGGCCTTTTCAGAAGCCGCTGTATGTATTTGCTCTGTATCTCCTCCAGTCTGGGCTGAGTGCAGACACAGAGACTCTTAATGGATGGGTCTTCTTAACCCAATATGACATCTTGGCACTGACTCCTCATTAGCTTGGTCCTTGGGATTCCTGCTTCAGAAACAAGACAGTTCATGTCAATAAATAGTCCTTTGTCTCTGGGATTCTGGTCCCATCAGAGGAGTGGGGCTCCGCTTGGGAGCTGCTGTCTCGTTGCTAAGATTCTTGGAGTCTATCCAGAGGCACATTTCCCAGGATGGTGGAGAATAGTCTTGATGATTACGAAGCCCTGAAAATGTAGATGCTGGTTTCATTCCAACACCACTTAAAAAAAACCTTAATTACCAAGAGTATATTTCTGATTTTGTTTTGTGTAGTCAAACTTTGAGAATGAAAGAAAATTCTTTTTAAAAAGTGTGTACTATAGTGGTAGTTTCCTTTTTGAAAGTAGTAAGTTCTTGAGCACCTACTATGTGCAATATAGTAATGTAAAGGACAGTTACAAATGCAAGATCCTTTAAAAGGAGTTCAATGGTTATGATAAAAATGTTATTTGTCTTTCAAGGTTTTTAAGTTTTTCTTTATCCTTATCACATGTCTTTTGGTCTGATAGGACCACCTGAATATTGTGGAAATTATTTCAAGAGATTTGTTAATAGTATCTCCTTGGAGCCAAATTTTCTTCACTTTGCCCTCTCCCCTTTGCACAAACCCTAGTTCAGCTCCACATTCAGACTTACCATATGAGTCAATGTTTTCTTCCTTGCATATCTGCTATCTTTTTATGTTAAGTATTTCTCTCTGACAGTGGAGCTTAGCTGTGTACTTAGTCACTGTCTTTCCCTGTAGAGTATATATATTTCTGTGAGTAGACACATTTTTAGAACACTCTGTCTTGGAAGTTAAATGGAAAAGGCCAAAATGAAATCACAGGGGCAATTACTGTATATAGTATTTTATTCATTAAATCCAAGTATACTTAGAATGTGGGAATACATTTTGAATCTTGAACTGTTTGCTTAGTACCAGTAAAAGTGGGCTTTGCTTTCTTATAACTTACTAAACTTTCCTTATTTTATGAGCTAATACTACTAGAAGGTTTAAAAAAAAAAAAAAACTAGGCTTTGTAGAGTTAAACACAGTCTTTACCAGACAACTCAGCATTTGTATTCCTGAATATTTACTCAAATGAGTTGAAAATTTATGTTCATATAAAATCTGCAATTTATGTTCATATAAAATCTTAAATTTTATGGCAGTTTTATTTATTATATTCCTCAGTAGGTATATGGATAAATAAACCATGGTACATCTAGACAATGGAATATTGTTCAATGACAACAAGAAATGAGCTGTCAGGACATAAAAAAGGACATGGGAGAATCTTAAGTATATATTTCCATGAGTCTAAAAAGGCTACACAGTGTATGATTCCAGCTACATGATATTCTGCATAAGACAAAAAAGTTAGTAGTTGCACAAAATGGGGATTGGACACGAATAGGCAGAGCATAGGGCTGGGGATATAGCTCAGTGGCATGAGCTTTTTTAAGGCTCTTTAAGGCTTTTTTAGGATTTTTAAGGCTGAGGCAGGAGGATTTCTGTGAGTTCGAGGTTAGCCTGGGCTATATAGTGAGTTCAGGACCAACCAGAGCTACATAGTACGAACCTGTATCAAGAAAAGAAAAATAAAAAGAGAGTGAGAGAGGGAAAAAAGGGCAAAAGCAATGGGGTAGGTATGCTCAAAGTGAGGGTGTGTAGTGGCAATGTATCTTGTACTATAATACATTTTTAAAAAAATGTATGTATTCACGTATTTTGTGATTGTATCTTGTACATGACATTATGTAGTTGATAAAAACTCATGTAAGTGTACAACACAAGGAGCGAATCCTATTGTAAACTGTAGTCTTTAATAATAGTATCTCAATATTGATTGAGCAGTTATAACAAATGTCCCACACAAATGCTAGATAATAGTAGGGAAAACTGTAGGTGTGGTAGGAGTAAGGTGAGATGGGCATGGAGGCTGGAAGAGAGTGTACAGGAACCCCTTCTGCTTTCTGCTCAACTGTTCTGTAGACCTAAGACTTCTCTAAAAATTAAATCTCTTAGGGCTGGGAATTTAGCTCAGTGGCATAAGCGCCTGTTTGGCAAGCCTTGTTGTGAGCTTGATCCCTCGTACAAAACAAAATTAAATCTATTAATGTAGTCTGCTAACAGTTAAAATTCACTAATTAAAAAAAACTCAGCTTAATTCATTTGACTTTTTGTATTTTATTTCCTGTAAAAATTACTGAGCATGTAATATGCACCAGAAATCACACAGGCCAACTACTTACAGTCTTCTATGGAGTTATAATGTTGTTATTTATTTATTTGTTTATTTTTATGGGTTTATGATATATAACAATTCATTTGTTTTGGAGCACTGGTACATATACATAACATCTTGACAAGTTGTTATTTAAAGAGACTCAGTTGTCTACCAGGTTGAAATAGATAGTGGGAAACATCACAAAAGGGTGCTGTGGAACAGGTCTCAAGTGGGAATAAGGTCAAAGGCCGTGAGTCTTTCAATCCGTGGCACCAAGGACAACAGCTATCAGAGTCAGGCACTTTTGCACATGGAAGTATAGATGGAGAAACCTTTGCTAACATCAGGCAGAATAATAACACTGAGGAGCAAGCTATGAAGCAGGACTCAGGCTTTAAGAAGCAACCTGTTCATTCACGTTTATAATACAAGTTAAACAGCCTGAATACCCTGCCCTCATTCCTTAGGCAGAGGAGAGATCCAACATTAGTTATTAGTGGGGCTCCCTCCCTCCCACCCCTTGGCCTGCCCAAGATTCCTGGTTCTGGGAACACAGAGGCGACACTTTATGAATGCTCCACTGTTGCATTGTTTTCTTGGCTACCTTGGTGGTGTCTGGTATGTGATCTGTCATCTGCCTGACACTGTTTCTTGTAAAGGAATTCCAACTTCCCTGGTCTAGTTCTTCCTTGCAGACCTTAAGCCCTCTATTGACACAGCCTTGGCCACGGGAGCCCTGTTCGTGACACAAGGCCACCCACTCCACTTAGTGTCCATTCTTCAGAGGTGTCTGGAAGTCATCTCCCACTCAAGGTCAGGACTCTGTGGGAAGCTGCAGGGGAGAAGGGTGGGGACTCCTATTTCTCAGATATCCTGATATCCTTTACCTGTCTTCCTGCCATTCGTTTTCTACAGCAACCCTCCTTTCCTTCAAGAATCTATATCTCTGACAAGAATGTTCAACATCACGGGTCATTCAAGAAGTGCAAATTAAAACAACACTGAGATTCTACCTCACTCCAGAAAGAATGGCTGTTATGAAGAAATCAACCAGTAACAAATGCAGGCAAGGCTGTGGGGAAAAAGGAACCCTTTTCCACTGTAACTGGGAGTGTAAATTGGTACAATCAATATGGAAATCAGTATGGTGATTCCTTAAAAAACTAAAACTAGAAGTTCCATTTGACCTAACTATTCCCCTTCTTGTTATCTTCCCTGAAGAGTTAAAATCATTGTACCACAGCAGTATATACAAACCCATGTATTATTACAGTTTGTAATAGTTAAATCTTGGGAACAGCCCAGATGCCTATCAATGGATGAATGAATAAAGAAAATGTGGCTTTTGTATGCCATGGAGTACTACTCTTCCATAAAGAAGGATAAACAAGACATTTTTAGGTAAATGGTTGTACCTTGAGACCATACTTTTAAATGAAACAAATTGGACACAAATGTTTAAATATTGCATTGTTTCTCTTGTATGAGAAACCAAAAGGATAAATAAGGACCAAAATGCATGATAGATATTAGGAATTGGAAGAAAATGTTCACAAGGGAGGAGAGTAGGGGAAGGGAAGAAAGAGAAAAGGAAAACAGAGTAGAAGGACAAAAAATGGAAATAAAGCTTTTATAAATAAAGAAAGGAAGAAGGGTTGAAGAGTGGGGAAAGGAATGGGGGAAAAGTGATGCTAAATTACATATAGGTACAAATTCCCTATGATGAATGTGATTATTATGTATATCAAAAGTATACCAATAAAATTACTTTTAAAAAAGAATCTACATCCATCATAAATTACTATGGCCAATTATGGAAAATGGTATGGAAGTTACTAAAAAATAAAAATAGAACTACAATATGATCAAGCAATTCCACTGCTGGGCATATATCCAAAGTAAATGAAATCTGTCTGTTGAAGAGATATTTGCATTACCATGTGTATTGCAATGGTATTCCAAATAACCAAGAAATGGAAATAACCTAAGTGCCAATCAACTGAATGGATAAAGAAAATGCAGTACATATATACAGTGGAAGACAATCCAGTCATAAAAATGATGAAATCCTGTCATCTGTAACAACATAGACAAAAATAGAGATTATTAAGTGAAATAAGCCAGGCACAGAAAGGCAGGACTGTATAATCCCCTTCGTTCATGGACCATGTCCAGTTTTGATCTCATAGAAAGATGGTGGTTATCAAAGGCAGGGGAAGGGGCAGACAAGGGGGCGATGGGGAGAGGTTGGTCAATGGGTACCAAGTTATAGTTAGACAGGAGTAAGAAATTCTGGTGCACTGTTGCACGGCAGGGTGACTTTAGACAGTGGTGACATACTGCTATTTCAAAAAGCCAGAAGAAAGGACTTCAAACGGTTTTATCATAAAGAAGTGGTAAGTGAGGAGACTGACATGGCTGACCTTATTCAAACATTGTACAATATACACACGTATTGAAATCTCACTTGGTATCCCATAAATAGGTATAATTTCATACCATAAATTGTTTATTACTTTAAATAATCAGGTGCAATTTTTATGTTTTTATGTATCAGTAAAAATACATTTAAATTTTAAAAACAAGAGAGTGTCTACTTCCATCTCATACTAGCTGCGTTCATTCTCAAACTGGGCTAGGTTTTAGAAGGCAAAGGATCCAAATCTCTCTCTTGGTGCAAGAGAAGCTTGGATTTTATCTGGTAGAGGGACAAAGGCAGAAGCAGTAAGGAAAAGAAAATGTACTTGTTTCCTGAGAAGGCTCCACAAAAACATTCCCCAGTTGGGTTATCCCGTGACACCATAATTGCTAGTGGTGAGGAATTTAATCGCCTTTGTTTTAGAAATAAAATCACTTTTCAAAAACCATGTATCGTTCATGCCTTCAGCTGCTGGGCTCTGGGACTTCAGAAGATGCCCCACAGTGTCAAGCAGCAGGCAGAGGAGTCTTAGCGAAGTAGGAATAAATCCAAAGTCAGCACAAAAGATTAAAACCTTATGCAGCCAAAATCCACCATGACTCTGCATTAGGAAAGCGACTCTGCAGAATTCTACTTAGTCCAACATAGAATTCTTTTTTTTTTATTTTGAAGAGAATAAAACCAAATGAAATAAAACAGAATAGAATCAATCAAAACCAAACAATGAACATTGTACAGAACTTGGAAACTAGATAAAAGGAAATCAATAATGTCTATTATAATGCCTCTTGTTATCTTCAAAATAACTGCCCACACTATCAGGCATAATAAAATCAAACAAAGCAGAACAGAATAAAACCAATCAAAATAAAACAATGAAAGCAATATAGGACTTCAAAACAAGATAACAGGAAAAAAACAGTGGCTACATAACAACATAATGCCTCTTCTTATTTTCCAAAAAGCTGCCTATACCATCAGACATAATACAATCAAAACAAAATAGAATAAAATCAAGACAAAACAACGAAATACAGAGTTTCAAAATAAGATAATAGGAATCAATGATGGTTACCATAATTTATGTCGTTATCTTTGAAATAGCTGTCCATGCCATCAAATATAATAAAGTCAAACAAAACAAAACAGAATAAAACCAAACTAAACAGGACAATGAAGACAATATGGGTTTCAAAACATGATAATAAACAATGGCCACTGCCTTCCCTTTTTAGACATTTCCTTCCCTTTCACTTTCATAATATCTACTGTGCATTTTGGATCCCACTACTTTAGTTTTTTATACTAGGGAGATAACAAGATGTCCACCCATGTGACTCTGAACCATTTCATCCATGAGCATGATCTCAGGTTGTATCCATTTACTTACAAGAGCCTTGAGGTTATCTTTCTTTACAGCTGAGTAGATTTCCATTGTATAAAAATGCCATGTCTTTCTTATCCATTCTGCAGTTGATGGGTAAGATACCATACTTTTTTTCTGGTTCCCTATCACATAGAGCATTGTTCTTTCTCCTTTGACTTCAGTCTGAATTTTCTTTCAAGTTAAATGTGTTTCTTAAATGAAGCATATTGATGGACCCTGTCTCCTGATGCACTCTGCCTGTGTTTCTTTTTATTGGTGAATTGAGGTCATCTATATTAATGGTTATGACCAAAATGCATTGGCTCATCTCTGCCATGCTATTTTCCTGCTGTTGCCTCCCTACTTTCCTCCTCCATTCAATTGCCTGCCCATGGCAATCTCCCTCTGCTGCTGTTCCTAGAACCATGGTCATTTTTATCTGTCTCTAGAATGTCCTTCAGTGTTCTTTGTAGGGTTGATTTGGTGGTCATAAATTCCTTCAGTTGTTCTTTGTCATGGAAATATCTTGTTTCTCCATTAATTTTGAAAGATGGTTTTGCAGGGTACAACAATCTAGGTTGGAAGTTGTTTTCTTTTAGGACTTGAAATTCTTCACTCCAGCCTTTCTTGACTTGATGGTTTGTGTTGAGAAGTCTGTCATAATTCTGATAGGTTTTCCTTTATAGGTGATGTTTCTTTTTCCTAACAGCTTTTAATATTCTGTTCTTGTGTTAAATTTCTGGCATTTTGATTATTGTATGTCTGGGTGTACATATTTTGGTTATGGCTAGTTGGAGTTCTATATGCCTCACTTTTCTGTATGTCACATCCTTTCCCTATGTTTGGGAAGTTTTCTGCTATTACTTCTGTAAATAGTATTTGTCTTAGTTACTTTTTACTTGTAGCTGAAACAAAATACCTGCAGCCTAAAGCTGGGAAAGGAAAGGTTTATTTCTTACAGTTTTTGGAGGTTTCAGTCCATACTCAGTTGGCTCCAAGGCAGAGTGGCATGGTGGGGCCGCAGTTCATGGTGGCTGCAAACAGCAAGGTGGAAACTGGCAAGAGAGAGAGACATGCCTTCTTCCTGCCATTACATCACATCCTGGCTCCATCCCTAGGCGAGTGTAGCACTCACACCCCCAATCCAAGTGTTAGACAATGAACCAATTACAAATGTGTAATGCAAAGGCATGAGGCTTGGGGATCACTGACATAAACCATGATAGTATTTTAATGTCATTTGTGTTGAAAATGCTTTTTCACTGACATCTATTATTCTCAAGTTATTTTTCTTCATGACCTCTTGCAGCTGTTGAATTGTTATTTCCTGGTTACTTGTTATTTTTAAGAGATCTTTCCTTTTGCTATTGCAAGTTGCAAACTTGTCTTCAAGGTTTGAAAGTCTATCTTCAGTTTCTTTCAAGCAGTTTTACTAGCTTTCAATGAAGTTTTTAATTTTCTGAATATCTCTTTGAATCTGTTTCAAGTATTCTAAATCTTTTTTTATATTGTTCATTCAAGGTTTTCCTTATTTTCCTGTGCTCCTCTTTTTTTTTTTAATCTATGTCTTCTTTGGAGGTGCTTAGCAATTCTTTTATTATGTTTTTCATTTCTTCTTTTACCTGAGATAGTATTTCTGTTCTAATTTCTTTTACAGCTTCATGAAGTTGTTTCTTTACTTTAGTTGCCATCACTTCAGAGACTTCAGGTGTGCAACTCTCAATCTCTTCCATGTTTACATCTCCTGGGTTTGCTCTGCTTATTTTGGAAGCCAGAGACTGCCTTTTGCTTTGTCTTGACATATTCCTGGGTTCTTCAAGACAAGTGGGTAGTGGGGTCCCAGACACTTCCCATGTTGGCTACAAGTTCTCTGAAGCATGACTGTTTGGTTCTCCTGGCCAGTGCTGACTGTGGGTGTTTGATGTTGGCCACTGGGTGTGCTGGTGCAAGGATGGCTGTTGCTTTTCCTAGCCTGCATTGGCTCCCTGGTGGTGGCTGGAATGTGCTTGAGGGCAAGGCCAGTGTCTGCCTCCAGGACCTGAGTTGGTTACAGGCAAGAAGCTTCCGTGATGGCTGCTGCAGGACCAGAAATCTTATTTCATAACATTCAGGTGCTCATTGAGGACCAGAAAAATTGATTAGCATGCATTTAGAGGTCACAGTGGTTGAAAAATACCTATAATTATAATGGTCATCTTTAATTCATGTGATGCTCCCTCTAGAGAGATCCCAGGGGACTCATCTCAGCGACAGTAGATCTTATTTCCCACGTTCACATGGGGCCATGTGTTCATGCAGAACTACCTGGTGGAGTCAAAGCCACCATTTTAATTGATCTTCCTCTGCATCCCAATCCTTCTCTCTCTGACCTCCATCTCCACTCTCCGAAGAACACATAGTTTGCTTAGAATATGAAGCTGGCCTTGGACAGGTAGAATCAGTCTTTCTCTGTCAGCTTTTTTTCCCTGCTCTCTCTGACCTTTCTGATAGCATTCTCTGCAGGCTTCCATCTTGGATCATTCTTGGTGGTCCCTGGTATTATTGTTGTTACTGCTGGTTTTTGTTATGTGACTGTGTATCTTTTATTCAGTCTAGAATGACTTGGATCATTGATGCTATTGGGTAAGTTGACTTTGGCCCAGACCACACATGGGACAGTAGTGTTTTGTGGCTAGTGATAACAGCTGGAAGGGCTCTCCTGCTTGGCTCAAATGTACCAGCAGAGCTCTCTGGCCCAGTCTCCTGGGGCCATTCTTGTCATCCTTTTTAGAGACTGTAACTCCTCCATATGGTTCCACAAGCTCCTGCCTTAGGATGACCCCCTTCTCTGCTGAGCACAATTTCTGAGACCCACAGAAACAGTTAATCTGTTGGAAAGTAAAATAGGTAAAACTCTTGAAGACATAGGTGTAGGCAAGTACTCTCTGAACAGAACCTCAATAGCAGAAGAAATAACACCAGAAATCAACAAATGGGATCATAGCAAATTAAAAATCTGCAACTGACAGAGTGAAGAGACAATCTAAAGAATGAGAAAAAACTTTGTCAACTATTCCTCAACTAGAATATACTAAGAATATAACAACTTTCTAACAACTAGACTATATGAATAACTCAAAAATTAGACCTCTCCCCAAAATAGAAGACTCAATCACAAGGCAGACAACTGAAATGAATAGATACTTCTCAGAAGAAATCCCAAAGGCCACACTGGGATTCCATCTTACTCCAGAAAGAATGGCTATCATTGAAAAGTCAAATAACAAAAATGCTGGTGAGGCTATGGGGAGAAAGGAATCCTTTTACATTGTTGGTGGGAGCCTAAACTACTACAACTTCTGTGGAAATCCATACGGACATTCTTCAGAAAGACTAAAACTAGAAATTTTGTTCGATTCAGTTATTCCCCTTCTAGGTATTTTTCTAAAAGACTTAAGGTCATCATATTATGGTGATACATAAGCCCAAGTTTATAGCAGCACAATTCATAATAGCTAAATCTTGGAAATAATCTGTAAGTCCATCAACAGATGAATGGCTAAAGAAAGTACAGTGTTTACACACACTGGCATACTACTATGCCATAAAAAGATAAAACAGAGGCATTCATAGATAAATGGATGCACTTTGGGACCATAATGGTAAGTGAAATCAATCAGACACACACGATTAAATATTACATGATTTCTCTTATATGAAAAACCCAAACTATAGATAAATAACAAAATAAAAGATAGAGACAGGAAGTAGGGAGATATTTTCAAATGGCAAGGGGAACAAGAGGTGGAAGGAAGGAAGGGAGAAGAGAGGGAAAAAAGAATTGAAAAAAAATGAAGTGACCTTTTACAAATGGGAAAGGGACCAAGAGGAGCAAGGAAGGAAGAGAGGGGTAGGGTACAAAAGAAAGAAAAAAAAGAATCAAAATATATTATTTACATGCACCAACTCCCCATATAATCATTATGTACTGCAAATATATACTAATAAAAGAAATAAAAATATGCATTATATATATACCTAAAAAATGTGTTGAGTAAACAACAACAACAACAAAGAAAATAAAAACAATGTATGAGGCTCATTCTTATTGATCTTCCTGGAGTTGCAAGTAATAACCTGAATAGTCCCATGCTCATTGCCTTTTCTAAGCTGGAAGCAGCGGGGACAGGGAAGGCTTTGCACCTAGGCAGTGTTGGATTATAGGCTCTGTTGCTTAACTACTAGACCCCACACAAATTTTTTAGCCTCTTTGGGCATCTCTGATGACCCCCAACTGTAAAACTGCATTGAATTATTTTCCTGGGGATTTTATTTTAAATACAGAATTTTGTTATGTAGTTTAGGCTGACCTTGAACTCACTATGTAGCCCAGGCTGCCCTCGAACTCACATTGGTCTTTTTTCCTCAGCTTGCCAATCCATGCCTGGGATGCCAGGCATGTACCACTATGACCAGCCTTGTGGGAGGAGAATATGATGAATAAAGTTATGCAAAAGTGCGTGGCATGCACACAAAGGGCTATCAAATACACAGTGACTGGTGAATGTGTGGGCCTGACCAAGAGATGAGCCATAACACTTCTAAGAGACCTAAAGGGATGAGCACCAGCCCTTGCATGGTCATGCGGCAGACACAGGCATTATTTAAGTGTGGAGCCACACCCAGCTGGACACCGCACCCTGCATTCCCCAGGAGCCCTGCCCACTTCCTCTTTAAGGAAATCACTGGTGTCAGCCAGGAACTGGCCCACTGTAGCCCACTGCCCACCCTCCACCCTTGCTGCTCAAATCTTCCTTTGGCTCTTGCCACTTTTTAAACCAGTTATGAAGCCTTTTTCCTATCTTTACAGGGTGTGACCAAAAATAAGGTGAGTGAAGCTGCTGAGTGCCATCTAATGAAAGGTGGGCTAGTTAAAATACTACAGTGTCTTCATCCAGCTTCTTCACTGGAGCTGGCACTGCGTGACTCCTGGCTTTTCTCTAAGTACAAGATAACTATGGGGGCGGGAGATTTAGCTCAGAGGCATAAGTGCCTGCCTTGCAAGTGCGCAGTTGTGAGTTCGATCCCAGGTACCAATTAAAAAAAAAAAAACCTAACTATGAAAGGTAAATGTTTCAAATTTGATTCAAGGCAGCCACAACAGTGCAACTGAAGATAGTCACAAAGGTGGACTTCCAGGACTGCTTCGGAAAGTAGTAAGAATGATAGAATAACTTTTTGAAGCAAGGGGGACTATTTGCAGGGGCATTAATGACAATGTGTCTTTCACTGTAATCAATTTTCAAAAAACTTAAAACATTCGCCATATTTTCACAGTTAGCTCACACTCTGGAGCTTCCAGTGATAGCGAAGAGCCCGCTGCAGCACATGTGCCATAGGTTTGCCACCGCTGCTGCAGGGGTGGAAACATTGCTGTGCACGAACTCCTACTCTGGAGCCAGCTGGTGGCAGACTAGGGTGATTCTTTGGTCTCTCAGCTGCTGGTTTCTCATTTATAAGATGAGGTAATGATATTTACTGTTTATGAGTCGGTGGGGAGTAAGAGGCAAAGTGGTCAGTGCAGTTTCTGGCTCAAAAATCATTACCTGGTACTGAATAGACCCCTGTGCTCACTCAACCCTAAGTTCTGGGTGGGCAGGTACATATCCGAGGCACCGCTGGCCCACTGGCTGGCATGCAGAGGGACCTTAGCAGCTAGTGAAGGAAAAAGCAATTTACCCTTTTTTCCCTGGGTCTCAGGAGACCCTGTTTGAAGGATGCAAGATTAAGGGCTAGTAGGAATTTAAAAGATAAACAACATGAGAATAGGTTCCTACAGCAAAATAGGGCAACTTTTAAATGGGTCATCAAGGCAAAAACAAAAAGCTCAATTGTGTTATATAAAGGTAGTCTCACAGGACTTGGGCCACACAAGGAAAAAAGCTCTGTAAGTTTGCACTAAGATTTCCAAACCAAAGGCAAATGGATTTGAAGTAAAAATATTACATATGATTTGCTAAAACAGTTTAGAATAAAAAGTGTTTTAACGTCCACACACTGTTCCAAATCAAGACGTTGAGATTATAACTTCTCTGTAAAGTCACTCTGGGACTCAGTTTTCCTTTTTACAAAGTTTGAGGGTTGCGTTAGCTCCACGGGGCCACACAATCTTTGTTAAAATGTTCAGACATTTTCCTAAACATAGGAGTAGTCCACACAGTCTGATTCATGGGTTTCAAAGTCTAGACTTCTCTCTTCCCCTGCTACTCTGTGGTCATTCCCTATTCTGCCTTTTGTGCTGTATCTCATGTCAGCTTTTTTTTTTTTCCATACTATCTCCTTCCCCACCCGGGTTGGTCCAGCCCCCAGCAACTGCCTTTTTCTCTTTGCTTGTAGCGTTGTCTGGTATCTTTTTCACACTCTACTCCATGACATCACAGGCTATTATTACCTTCTGTATGTTAATGAATTAATTCAACAGGCATGTGAGGAACAGCTGCTATGTGTCAGGAACTGTGGTAAGGACCAGGGATGGAGATGATGAGGACAGGTTTCCTGTTCTCAGTAGCCTGGAGTCTGGGCGGGGACAGTTACATAAATCAATCTGTGCAGCCGGTGTGAGAAGCCCGGAGATAAGCAGAGCAGGATTTTTATGGGATCTGAGATAACAAGTCTCTAACAGTGGGGGAGCGGAAACGTGGAGTAGGCTTAGGGCGACATCTGGATGAGAGGACATTGGACTGGTTCTTCAAGGCTTTAACTAGGAGAGAAAAGGAATGGAGGTGCTGAGGCAAGGAGCACAAAAAAGTCAGGGCAGACGCTCTTCATTCTGCAGTTGGCATTTATCGGGAAGTTAAGAAGAGTGGGAGATGAGGCTAGAAAGTCAGGTAGGCACAAAACGTAGCACAAAACCAACACAACAGCCCGGATGCCTCTCTTCTACTAAAAGAATTCTGGATCTCAAGTGGGGAAAACCCCTAGGATGGCTCACAGAAGGCCAGAGGTAGTGTTCAGTGATTTCTTCACTGAAACACCACAGAGAGGCTACCACAGTGAGCAAAGCTGACAGGGTCTCTGCCCTCTAGGACTGTGTGGAAGACTAGCTCATGGCTCAGTCAACAGTAAAATGTTACATAGACCAGGTGCTGTGGGAGCCCTGGGAGAGACACCGACCCACTTCATGGCTTCCTGGAAATAGTGTTCTCCTAACAATTGGGTTTCATGGGGTGGAAGACACAGGAAGTAAGAAAGACCCTGTGCAGAGAGATCTCAGTGGTCTGTCCTTCCCTTAGCTCTCTAGAGTTCCAGGTCCCTGCAAGCAAGCTACTGACTCAGGCAGGATCAAGAGGATCACAAGTAGGCCAGAGAGAGGCCTCCTGGGCTGGCTCTTGGAACATGGGGCTGTTTTGCAAACACAGTGAGTCAGGCCAAATATGTAAAGTTTGGTTCTGGCTCAGTCAATCCAGCTCACTAAGCAAACAGTAAGAGAGGACTCCCCCCTCCCCGCCCCATACACACCCGCTTCTTTGTAATTGAAACCGTCTCTGGGTGCATAATTTATAAAATTCCAGTGAGCTGCAGTTTGGCTTTGTTCCCAAGAAAGAAAAACATCTCAGATTTTCCATGCACTCTCCCTACCCTGCTGGCTGAGAACCAAGACTTCTCTAGCAAGGCCTGGGATGGGGTGGTTATTGCTCTGAGGAAGAGCAGTCATAGCTACTGCCACCACCCCAAGGGGCAGCAGGAGCAAGGATTTCAGAGGTGGCTGAAGTAGGCTTCCAGGTGGGTGCTCCCTACAGGAATGGGAGGATGGGAAACAGGTGTGTGTTTGGGGGCACACTGGAAACTGCAGACAGACAGCAGTGCCCCTGGGAGCTGTGCTGGTACCAGCAGACCCTGGAATAGCTCATTACTCTCTACAACGCACTTTTTCATCTCACTGGAGTTTCCCACTAACAGCATGAGGAGGATGGAGTACATATGATCACTGTCCCTGTATAACTGATGAGTTGCTTGAGAGTGAAATGGCAACTGGAAATTAGTGTGACCTAGTTAGAATCCCACCTCTGCCACTGGGTGATCTTAGCAAGTTGCATAACCTCTTGTAGACTTGTCTGCCAGGGATATGGTGGTGCTTTCCCTGAGGGTTAGGTAGATGCTGTGTGTGAGGAGTTCCCTCAGCAGGTGCTCAGCGTTTCTATTAAAACCTGACTCCTGTGGGTACTGCTGCCACTGTGATCCCTGTGTTTTGATTGCCAGCATAGCCACTTAGGTTGCCTCAGTCACTCTTGCACCCACCAGGCCAGGCCACCCCAAGAAAATGCTGTGAGTTTCGTGCCTGCATATTGCGAGCTCCGAGGTCTGGCTTGAAAGCTGAGTAACCTGTAAGTTCAGTAGGACCATCCTTCAGTCCAAATTCCAGCCTTGCCCTGCAGGAACAAACCACTGGAGAAACTGCACAGTGGGTGAAACTTAAGCTTCAGAACATGAGCCCCAGTTCTCAGTCAGTCCGTTTCCTCTTTTAGTCAAGGGCGAGCATCCAACTCCCTCTTCATTTATCATTGTCATTGTGGCTCCCAAAGGTCAGCACACATTCCTCTCTTTGCCTCCAACACTTAGCTTGGAACACTGATTAGACTTAGAGGTGGGGAGCCTCACAGAGCAGCAGGCACTCAATAATGTTTCAATAGGGTGTCCACGGTATCAGAATATACAGAATGACAGCTTTTCTTGTGTGCTGGCTCAGTGGCTCCGGTGTTACAGACCCAGACAATGCCCAGTGAAAATTCTCTTCCGTAACTATTCCCTCTGCCCTCTTACCATAGAATGCCCATGGCTGACTCTTGATGCAATTCTCAGGCCAACTGTTGCCTCCTTAGGGATCTTCTCTGACCATTCCGCCAACAGGGGTTCCCCTGCCCCTGACCAAGGCACTTTCACTGTTCTCCTCGTTGTCCAATTGTCTATTGTCTTCATGATTACAACATAAATTCTATGAGTGCAAGACCTTGTTAAAGTCACTGTAGTTTCCTAGTACCTGGCATGCATATACCAGGAGTTCAATAGCTACTTGTTTATGGATAAATGAAGCAAATTTAAGATCATGGGAACCAGTATCCTCTATTTAGAAGAGGAAACGCTTTAACATTTTAAAAGAGAGAACTGAATTGAGGCCCTGAAAGTTATTCAGTGTCACCTCACTTTGATCAGAGCCCAGAATCGTGAACTCTTTTGCAGTAGCTTTTTCCTCAATTTTGAAGGGTCTTTGGAACAAATATGTGGTCTGCTTTTCTGTTTTTGAAGGAGGAATATTTTGTCTCTGAAGAGTTACAGTGCTAAAAATATCTGACATATTCCCTAATAAGCTAAAGAGCACTTTGCACATTTGTACTGAAGATGGAAAACACAGAGATTCACATGCAAACACTGTGAAAAGAAATTAGAATGGGCTTGAATGTGGGTAAGGAATGATCATATAAAATGATGTCACCCTGTTGGATGTCAGCGATCCTGGGAATCACCACAGGCGGGTCACTTTTACTGAGATTGGGGTGGAAAATTCACCCCTCTAGATTCTAGAGGAAGAATAAGGGAGTTCTTGGGGAGTTATGTATAGCAGTAGCTGAGAGGCTTCCTTGGAAGAGGTGCCTGAAGGGGCCAACACAAACGGCATGGTGGTTCATGCTTGTAATCCTAGCACTCAAGAAGCAGAAACAGGAGGATTGCAAGTTCAAATCCCCAGTGGGCAATTTAGTGACTTGGTGAGACCTTGTCTAAAAAATAATAATAAAAAACAAAAAGGGTAGCTCAAGGAAAGCTCTGGGTTAAATCCCAGCACCACAAAACAAAGAACAGAACCAAAAAATTAGCACACAATATCTACTCAGCGAGGGGTGGGTCTTTTATCCCTAAGAATAGATTATTCTGTCTGAGAGTTAATTTGCTGCTATGTCTCACTGACTGTCATTGATTTTCTCATATTTATTTCACAGAATAAGACAGGAAATGAATCATCCACAGTAGCAAAATGAACCTTGTGCTAGCCCGAGCACATGGTTACACAGGGCAGTAAAGAGCTAATAATAATTATTATCGTAACAGTCACTAGTTTTCTTATTTTACACTTTCTGTGTCCTGGGCAATGTGCTAAAGGCTTAGATGCACTACCTCATTCAGCTGTATGAGGTTGGAACTATCCTTGTTCTGTTTAACATAAGAAACAACCGTTCAATCCTATGAGGAAGAAACTGTTTTCACTGCTATTTTATAAATGAAAAATGGAACTGGGAGAGGTCACAGGCTTGCCGGAGGTTATTTAGCTGGTAAGGGGTGTGGCCAGAGTTCCAGTTGTGCCTATGGTGTGACTCAGGATCAAAATGCAGTGTATTTCCTCTGCCACTTCCCAGGAGGCCAGACGTGATGGTGAAGTACATTATAGGAGAGGAGTTTTTGGTTAACTGTCAGTCTCTCACGTTGTCTTGAGACCTTTTATTTTGTAATTGATCAGATATCTCCTAAAAACTTACAGGGTACATTGTTACAAATTAAAGGGAATGGGTTTTTAAGAGAAGACATCTGGGTCAGCACAAATATTGTCAGAACCACAATAATTCAATGAAATTAAGTTCCAAGCAACAAGCATTTTGGGCTCTCAGTGTACCACCTTGCACCTGAAAGGCAAGGATCACATTTTGTCTTTGATTAAGTGAAGAAGTATGTGAAATCAGTGACTTAGTGCTTGGCAGGAAGTAGGCATTTAATTGAAAGGCACTGTCTCCCTAATACCTTCCACAGTGCTTGGCATACAGTAGATACTTAACACATATTAGCTACTTGTTACTTTTTGATAGTAAGCATTTATTACTTGATTAAAATAAATATTTCAATCTCCATGCTAAGCACTTCCAGAAACTATTGTTTCTGACCATTACATTGAAACAGTGAAGTATGTTAACTCTTCTATTTAACAATGAAATTTCCTTTAATGAGATTTCCATGATGCTGAACTATCAAGCTGGTAAGTGGCAGAACCAGGGGTTCAAATGAATGGGTTCTCAGAATCACCTCCCATTGTTTCCACAGTGCCTAAGAAGATGACCATTACTCTCTAAAGAATCTGTGGGTCGTAATTCAGAGATTGGCATTTCTTAGAAATTTTTAAAGAATTCTATACTATATTTGCCTTTTCTTATGTCTGTGGTTAATTCAACCTAAATTAATTTTTTAAACCATTGACAAGTTACATTCCCCAACTCACCTTCTCTACTAACCCTTCAATTGTCTTGATGCTTGGAAAGATGCACTGTGTCTGTTCTGTGGCTCCCCATTCTGGCAGATGACCTGGGATATACATGCTTAGATCAACCCTGCAGCTGGAGGAGTCTGGTAAGCTTCCTGAGGGCAGAGAGTTGTGGACTAGAATTTTACCAGCTGGCAGAAGCAAAACTGGGATCTGTGTTTTATTCTTCCATCCACTCTCTGCTCCGTATCCCACAGCTTTCCTCACTTTATAATTAGGTGATGGTAGAGCAAAGTAGAGGCTCAACCTAGAGCTCAGGACATTATAGACCCTTCTGCAGTAGCAAATAAATGACTGACCAGTGGATAGAGAAGGTTTGGTCAGTGATGGCATCAGCATCTTCTTGGGTTCACAGTACATGCTGTTTACACGCCTGTGTAGTAAGGCTGAAATAAGGTTTTGCTGTTCTTTGAAGAACTCCTCCTCATCTCATCTCTCTCTTGTCCTTTCTTCTCCTTCATCACCAAGTACAAACACAGGGGCTCAAAGTAGATTTTATAGCTTACTATGTTTAATATTTACTTTTCTAGTATAGAAATGCTCAATAACTGTGTTTGATGATGTAGGTTACATATGGTCCCCTTTACTTTCCAGCTTTTAGGGCAGGGCTCATACCCCTAAGGCCTAAACAGAGCGGGGCTCCAGTGATAAGACTGGGTAAAGCCATGAGCATTGGTGGCCCATTGCATGAAGCTGGAGAACACAATCACTGTGAAATGAGGTCTTACCTTAAAAAGGCAAGGTCTTCCCCCAAACCAGCAAGAGATTTTCGAGTAGAAATACAGAGTCCATGTCACCATTCCTTTTGTTATCCCGAAGTTGAAAGTCTGTACTTTAATGTTTAAAATGAGTTTTTAAATGTTAGGTCAACACAGTGTGTCTGTTGGGTTGGGACCAAATGTGGAGATACATTGTTGCATTTCATTTCTTCAGCAGGATCTGAAATATAATGGATACTCAGTGTTTATTGGATAAATAGATTAATGTATTTCAAATTGCTTTCTTCCCACCAGAAGATTAAATCATGCGTCTGGAGCAACTAATGAAAGACAAAGGCACTCTGTCTTTAGCTTGCACTTGTTAGTTCTTTCAGTATTGTTTTATTACTCAATTATAATCTAAGCAACTTGAAGGGAGAAATTTCTTCATCACATCATCCTCTTCTTTTTCAATTAGAGCTCCCCGAAGTCCCCCATGATTTTTATTCTTGAATCTCATTGGGTGGAACATGGTAGCATTTCTCACACCTTGAGAAATTTGGTCTTTTACTTAAGAACAGTTATTCAGCTAAAAACTGGAGTTCTTTTACTAACAAAGAATGGCGGAAGTGATATTGGGGAATCATTATCAGTGTCGTGATTTTGAAGAGAAAATTATAGAGTATCGTAGTTGTCAGACACTGAATTCCACACTGCAGTAAATAACATATCAAAGTCAGAGGTGGTCACTCATTCTCTAGGTAAGGTATCTGAAAACCACAGTAATGAAGGAATTTAGCTAAGGTCACACCATAAAATTAGCTGTCCTTCTAAGTCAGCCTTCTGTGTGATGTCTCCACCTACTCTTCTGAATGCCCAAATTCCAGCATTGAACCCACACTGATTCCTGCAATGGTGATGCAACCAGACTCTCTAACCTTTCTACTACCCTCTGAACTCAGTATTGTCTCAACCTCTTTCCTAATCACATCTTTGCTTAATGTCCATCTCAGTCCCTCCAGCCTGAGGATGGCTCATAATTGTTGTCATAGGGAGCTAGTAAGATTGATTAATCAAGTCTTCCAGGATGGTCTCCTATGGATAATTTGAGGGCTTATTGGGAAAGAATATTGGGGTTAATTAATGAGGTCTTCTATAGTTGTTGCTGACAAATGGTGACCCTTGTGCAAGACTTTCCCTATACCCTACCTTCTTTTTCCTCTGGGGTAAGGAAAAGCCCTCAAAGAGGGCTTAGCTTACAAGATATCTGGCACTTGCTTGGGACACCCTGTTCTTCCATGCTAGATGAATCTCCAGGCATGCTGCAACCATCTGGGAGAAGGGGAGGTTGTGGTGTGATTTTTCACATATCAAAAGCTCAAGGCCATCCATCATACCAGCACGTCTATCTGATCCTGTCTTGCATCAGAAAGATAACTCTTATCACCACTCCACTAAGTGAGTTTATAAAAATAGGAGCAGGTGTGACCAGTGCCCTGGAGTTACCGAGGCAACCTCCCACTGGGGCCTCACAGTGGCCAGTGACAGCTCTCTCACAGGTCAGATGCTAATTATATCTTCGCCATGGTGACAAGGACAGCAGAGAGCATGCCAACCACATGATCCTTCCCAGTCACAAGGGGAGAAATCCGGAGCACTCTGCCCTCAGAGTCTATTCCTGAACCAGACTGAAGCCCGGCCTGAGAATAGATTCTTTGCATGCTGGCCAACTGTCCTCCTTGCAGTCTCCAGTGGGGACATCACGTATCACACTCAATCAGACATGTAGGCAGCTGTGAAGGAGGGGCAGGACTCTTAGCATATCTCCAGAGAATCATATGCACAAGGGAGAACTTCTGCCTGTCTGGACTATGAGAACAGTACAAGCCCTGGGTTGTTGGGGTTTGAGTGGAGGGGGCTGGGAATATCTTTTATCTCCCACAGATCCATAGAAAGTGCCAATCTGATTCATTCTACAGTGACTCCAAAGATAATGACATGTATTTGATCAAATGTGCCTATTCTTTCCCTCGCACTTACATCTGTTATGATAGCTCAGCTAAAATTTTAATTGTATAAGCATTACATTAATAGATTTTATTGTAAAAACCCTCAAAAATTAAGAAGCAAGAGAAAAAAAGAAATTCCCTCTTTCCCTTATTATTTTTTTCAATTCCACTTTTTCTAAACTAACTGTGGTCAGGAGTTTGATATATTTCTTTCACATCTTTTGTATATGTGCACAATACATTACAGCACACACATGCACACATACATGAGTAGAGTACAGTGCCTGTGCACTGTATGGCAGTCCACTGTAAAGATATACCATAGCTTTTAAAATCATTCTCTGTTTGGTAGCATTTAGGTTTATTTCTCTGTCTTTTTTTTTTTTTCAGAGAGCAAGGGCCTAAAGTGAGGAAAAGAGGTGCTTCTTACAGACCCTCAGCCCAGAGAAAAGCTTCTAAATATCTAATTCCATGAAACTGGCAATGGTATCAGGGAGCAAAGGAACCTTTATATTCCAACTGATCAGACAGATTATAAGACTGTGAATAACAAGTGGTTATTCACAGAGGAACACTAGCATAGACATTGTCACCTGTAATTTCAGAGCGCTCCCTGCCTCCTGCGTGAGGCAGGTCTGGGATCTGAAGACACGTGCTGCTGGGATGGGCAACCATTTACAAGAGTATGCATCAAACTTTGTAAAAGTCTTTTGTCTGCACCTTACTCATTGTGACAGGTTTAGTCAGATACCTTCCATTCCTCCCTTCTCCACCAACTCGAAACCCTGTGGATCATTCTGATTGTGTTTAGGGTGGCAATGGCCTGGCCTCAAGGGTGAGTTACAGTTAGTGACTATAATGCTGTTCACCAGGGTCCCTTATAGCTACAGGTGGCTCATATAACTGTTTGTACTCATGTCGTCTGGGTTAGTTTTCTTTTACTCTAACAACTACCTGAGGTATTCAACTGCTAAACAGAAGAGGGTTGCTTTGACCCATAGGTTCAGCCCTTCCTCAACTGGCTCTGTGCTTCGGGTGAGGGCATGGAATGTGTGGCGGGGCAAAACCTGTGGCTGAAACAAAGAGAGGAAAGTGAAGAGGAAGAGGAAGGGCCAGCACCTCAACCACACCTTCAACAGCACATCTCAGTGACCCGAAGTCCTCCTACCAGGTTTCCCAAAACTTCATCACCTCCCAGTAGGGTCATCCTGGGAAGTAAGCCTTTAGCACTATACTTTTAGGGTAAGTTTAAGGTTTAAACTATACCACAGTCTGAGCAGAAGTCAGCTGATTCTTTGGAAGGTCTTTGCTGGCATGCGCTACTCTCTCTTTGTTGCCTTAAATGGAAATATAATATCTACAGCTGCGGTCACTGTGGGATATGCAGAAAACAAAGCTGAAAAGCTATTGCACTGAAGATTTAGGGTGAAGGAAAGGAACCCATTGGAATTTTGATGACGTTGTTCAGCTGCTGCAACAGCTATGGACCATCTGCCCATAGACTTTTTGTTGTGGAGAAAAATAACCTATTTTTTTTAAAGGCACTGCTTGTTAGACTTTCTGTTATTTGTGGCAGACAGCAAGACTGCATTCCTGCTGAATGTCCTGTTTTTTCTGAAGCTCTGTGAGTGCAGGGATACAGTCTAATATGCTTCCCACTGTGCCATGCTGTGTCTGGTGCAGGAATAAACTGCATTAGTCAGTGTCTCCTCAGGTACAGGGAGCGTCCAAGTTAGGCTTCTGGAGATTCCTCTCTTCTGATTCCAGGTAACTCCACATTTCTGGTTCCACAGAGGTGGGGCTTCCCCAGATGTGCAGATAGATGCATCATATCCAGGCCTTCGCAGTAACGTCTCTGCTGTATAAGGCCCTTGAGCTCAGTCATAGTTTCATTCTGGGAAAACACAAGACATAAAATTCCTCTATGAAAGATGAGAAATAAACTTTTTCTTCATTCTTTTCTAACTGAACACTCTTGCATAGGGTAAATGTGTACTAGTCTCATATCAAATAGTGTTCATGCAGGGGAAGCTAGGGAAAGCTTTTCATCTGATAATAGTCAATCTGGGGGACGTTGGCTGGTGCATTGTACAGGTGGGAGAGTATTATCTTGTGGAAAGTGAAGTGGTCCTTTAGTGAAGTGGGAAGATAATATTTTAAGAATCTTGTTAGCTATTGCTGAAAGAAGACCTCATGTTATCAAAAATTAAAAGCATAAAAGAGCATCCTGAGTTTGTTGAATGTAATCAGACCCTTGTAGCCTACTCTAGATCCAATTTAAGGTCAAAATGGCTTCAAAGCAAGGGATGAATCAGCCCTTAGCCATTAGACTTTGGGTAAGTATCACTGGGGCTGCTAACACCTTAATTTTCTAATATGTAATAGTAGAAAGAAGGTGTTTTGGAGTTCCTAGACCAAGTTGGGATCCAGTTTTCAGTCCTTATTAATAATATAACTTTGGACCTTTTATTTTCTCTGTTTCTCGTTGGTTTCTTCCTTTGTAATACTATCTACCTCATGGGTTATTATGAAAATTCAAATAAAATCATACAGGCAAAATGCCAGGCGCATAATATTGCAACCACTAGTGCCTTTACTAACACAGCAACCACTGCTACCACCACCCCCTCTACTGCCCGTCCTGCCACTGCCACCACTGCTATTATTCATAACAAATAAGGCAGGTTTCTTAGCATTGTTAGTTTTCTTCTGTTTTAGGTGAAGAAGACAAGCCTCCATTTTAGTAAACTAGGAAGGAAAAACCATAGGATCAAATTCTCCTTTCTTGAAAACACATCATCTTCCTTTGGATTTTGAAAAGAACATCTGGCAGGAAAACTGGTCTTGCTGCTCTAGGGCAAAGGAGACAGGAGCCATGCATCTCCGCTCCACCACTCCCACTCTGCAACTGAGTCTTGGATTTGAAGTCCTTGCGAGAAGTATGCCAAGTATCTAGGCCGCTGTTCTGTTCGCAGGGTTGCTCAGGAAGAATTTGTACTTTCCTCCCTAGTTAACTCCTCTGAGTCCCTGGATGAAAAGGCTGCTCTCCTCACTCCCTGCAGATACTGTGATGAGTCATTTAGAGTCTGCTCAACGGGTGGGTGTGACGGCAGCAACGTTATGGCCAACATAAAACCTAGTCCTCTGGGTCCCATTTCCACAGCTAGAATCACTGACAGTTCACTGACAATAAAGCCAATGCTTTTAATTGTGAGAGATACTACTATACCTTTGTGTCTAAAAAAACTTCTTCATTTTGAAAATTGTAATGTATTTTCCTTAAGGAAAATATAGACAAGCAAAATGAGGAAAATAAAGCTATCTATAATTATAATGTACCAATATTTACAAACAATGTGAATGCTGTCAATCTTTTTCCTATGCCTATTTATATACTTTATTTTCAAACTGGAATGTAATCATATTCCACAAAAGTCTTCAATATATTTCCATTAATCAGAGAGATGCCACCACCACCTTTCCACATCTTTTGATGCTTGCCTTCATCATTGTTTTTAATGTTCATGCAATTCGAAGGTGTTGTTAGGCATGTAAGGTGTTTATAATTTTTCAAGATTACCAATAATGCTGTGGTGACTAACAGCCTTTGCATTTTTCTTTTTGCCTAGAACCTATGCCTGGCACACGATTTACTGAAAGGGTATGCACATTTTACAGGGTGAAGCGATTGACGTCGCCAACGGGCCATCCTAGAAGACTCCATTTATATGCATAGTGTGAGGCAGCCCCCCCTGTTTTCAAGGCACTGCCTCAGTGGTTTCCCAGCATGGCTCTCCATAACAGGCAGGGCAGATATGACTACTTATACTTTAGAAAACGAAAGCACTCAATTCCAAAGAGGTCCAGAAGGAGACTCCCAGAAAACCAAGTGAAGTGAGCTGCCATAGAGAGACAGTGCCTGGATGAAACAGTTAAATGCTGGGGGCCAGTTAACAAAATCAAATAACTATGTTATTATTCTAAAGCCCTTCTTTCATTCTGTCTTCTTTCAGTTTTCTTTTTTTTAATATATATATTTTTTGTACCTGAGCTCAAACTCACCACCTCGTGCTGGTGCAGGCACTTGTGCCACTGAGCTAAATCCCAGCAGTTTTAACTTATTTTTGGTTGATGTGTAATAATTGTACATTGTTTTGATCATAATTGTTACTCAGTTACACAGACTGGCTGAACTCTTTTTTTTGAGATGGGGTCTCCCTATGCAGTTCAGGCCAGACTTGAGCTCACTGTGTAACTCAGGCTGACCTCAACCTCATGGCAATACTCTTGCTTCAACTCCCCCAAGTTCTGGGGATTACAGGACTGTACCACCTTGTCTGGCTTTAGACCGGCTGAACTCTTGTCCAAACCCTGTCTTCGCTTGCCTTTAAGAACAGAATGTTTATGAGTGACAGTCCTCTGCAACCAGATCCATTGAAACTGAGATATAAGATGACCACTTAAACGTCCTCTAATAGGCCCCAAACCCCATTTTAATTCTATCTCCCTGCTAGATGACACCCCCGAGCCATGAAAGTTGACAGTTGCCAGGAGGATGGTGTGTAAGAAATGTATTAGGAACAAAAAGAGGCAGCCCTGAAATTCCTAGCAAATCTCTGCTTATTCCCTGAAAAAGACATAAATATTTCTCCCCCTTATAGCTTTTCCCTCCTCCTCATTCCTTTTGCTCTGTATCTGGGCAGAGATGAGAATTTGACTTACAAACTAGGCCAGCACTTCTCTATTCTTTGGCCACTGAATAAATTTATGCTGTTGGCAATCAGTCTCAGTTTCTTTTGGCTTTGTGATACTGAAGGGGAAAATATCCTTTTTTGGGAGTGTCTCTCTTAAGAGAAAGGAGAGGGGTAATAATTAGGTATGGAAGACAATTATCTGTTAAGTGTTTGGCAATAAAACCATGTCATCGACATACAGGAGAAAGTTTTGCTTTCCGTTTTCTGTCCTGAGACCAGGTACCTGGGGGAATCAAGAATCCGTTTCATCCAAGAGAGCAGAGTAGTTAAGTGACTTAACTAAGGCCTCTCAGTGAGTTAGTGGCCAACTCAAAAATGGAAGTCAGGTCATCTGACTCCTAGACCAGCTCCCTATGACGAAGAATGTTCTTTTCCAAGACAGCTGGGCTCTCACCATTGGGCAAGATACTCAAACTTCTATAGTTGTCTCAACTAGAGCAATCAACTGAGGATCTGGGTAAATGCAGCTTCCAGTCCAGAAGTCTGGTATGAGGCCTGAAGTTCTGCTTCTTGAAAGTTCCCAGATGATGGGCCAGACCACTCTGAGTCATAGCAAGTATCTAGAGAAAACAACAAAGAAAATGACCCAGCTAAAGACAGGACTACTTGGCAAATTGTACAGCACTTTAACTGCTGGTAACTGAAAGAGATGTTCCTGGTTGTTATGAGAGCCTTAAAATAAAGGTCTCATTCCTTTTCTGCCAGAAACGCTGATGGGAGACCAGCTCAACAGCCCAAAGGAAGGTCTGGGGCTCTGGTGGCCAAGCACACTGTCAGACACACCTACCAGTAGTACAAATCAGGGCCTTGGTTGTGTGCAAGGAGCTGCAGCCAGAATAAAAGCCACTCTGTTAACATTCTAAAGGCGTTCCCACTGTCCCCCAGGGTCCTTGTTAATTACCTGGAGAATTACCAAGGGTTCTGGATCGGATGAGCCTCCTACCAGCGTGACGAGCCAGCCCTTCTGACGCTGAGATGATGAAAAGCAGTGCTTAATGAGGAGAGGGAAGGAAACAAAGCCAGGCACAGAAGCAGAAGAGCTTTGGGCTGTAAAATTTCAGAAGCACAGTCACGCCTGCTCCCTTGCAAACAGAGGCAAAAGATGTCAGTGTTGTTCACAGTTTCCGGCAAAGAGCTTTGGGGCTGCAATAGTAGTGTTTTTCAAGCCTGGGAGTAGGCAAGAGAGGTGTGTTTGGTGCCATGGAAGAACAGATTGGGCCATGCAGGGCCGAGCCTGTGGCGAGGGCAGGAGGACTGTGTGGGCTTGTTTCTTCAGATTTGGAACTGGAAATGTCAGCATTAAAACGAAAGCAACAGAATCACAGGAAAGGATTTAGAGATTACATAATCCTGGTGTTTTGAATTGATATTTGCTGGAGCTGGAAGACTCTGTGAAGATATTTCAGGGGCTGCTGCTTAGTGTGAGGTATCAGAAGATGTCCTTCAGCCCCTGTTAACCCTGCTTGGTGTCTGCTTCATGCATTTGTTTCTCTAAATTCTCCTGATTTCTGTAAAGGGTTTTGTACTTGAAAATTGCTTTCCAGCTTCTTCATTTGACAGTTCAGAAGAAGAAAGTGACTCATCTCCCTGTGGCATGTTTCTACTACATTACTAGAGGTCAAAGGATCCTAAATACCATATTGCACTCTTCTCTGAGAACAACCTATTGGTTTTACTCCATTTCCCCAATTCCAGTACCACCAAAATCCAAATGAGCTCTCAGGTGTCCAATATTTCATTTACACTCTGTAGTGGGATGGGGGCTGGCCTGACGCAGGGTGGACAAGTTTGCTTGTGTGATGTGATATGTGGGAGTCCCAGCCAGCCCTCAATGGCATCCCATCCTAACTGGAATTCCCTTTTGGGGCCAGGCCAAGAGTTTTCAAAAGAACTCAGGTGGTAATGCACCTGAGGAGCAAATTATTGGTTTACTTATTCCATTTTACAAACGAGAAGCAACTTGACCAGCACAACAGCTAGCTATATTATAAACTAGCTTACAATATTATGGACAAAGTACAATATTATAACTCATACTCATTAAGAGCAGTTGCACATATCTGGTTCTGTTTCCTTTGGTACGGCATGGTCATGTAACATGTTTGGCCAAGGAAATGTGAATGGAAACTTTCAAAGTCAGCATAGGGTTCTCTTTGTTCCCTTTCCTATGTACACATTTGTGGGAATCCACATTGAGATGGAGTCTATTTGTCAGAGTCCTGAGGTTCAGGTGCTCACCGCTTTGGTCTGTTTACCCGCAGGCATTTTGTTATGGAGAAAAGCAGCTGTACTTAGCTCTTCTCCCATCCCACAGCAGACATAAATATGAACAAAAGTACAACTTGGTGTAAGCCAGTAATGTTCTGAAGTTTTGTTATCACAGCAAAAACCTAACCTATCCTAACTAATATGGACATTTATAAAAAATAAATTAAAAATCTGGGTAAAATGGGAGGGACCCTGCTAATTTTGCCATAAGTTTTTTGTTATTTTAATAATTCATCTCTAACTGTGAAGGTTTTGTGACAACAACGTGATTAAAGAATTTACATTTGAAGGACTTAGCATTATATAGGAAAATTATACTAAATGGGCAATGACTATAGATGAACTGAGGAAAATTATGAATCACTTTTTATTAAAATATACCATGAACAGAGCACACAAATAATGACAAAAAATGATATTTAATGAATATTAAATTAGCATAAGGAGGGTCCAAACCACTAATTTATCATCACTGATTCAAAAAGAGCTATTCAGGATTACTCTCTTTAACACACTAGGAGAGTTTTTCTTTTTTCTGAGTGTGGTTTTGTGTTTCAGAATTCGTGTCTATATGATTTAATGAAAAGAAGTGATTTATATATAGGTTTCTTAATTCTGCCATGATACTAGAATCTCAATTTATGTTTTTGAAACCAATATTTAATATTTTTAAAGCTCTCTTAAAAGTATATAACCCTCACTCTGGCCATGCTAATGTCACACCAGCTAGTTTCAATTTCACACAATTGTATGGCTGCAAATAATTGACAAAACCTCTAAGTCTTAATTCCAAATTCCTAAAAGAAAATCTGATTGGTCTGATGTAGTTTGGCTGTTCACTCTTAATCCAGTCAATTGTAATTGAAGGAAGAGCACATGTATGGAGAACTGCATTTTTTTAATTGTGAGGAGGATGGACTCCCAAACAAAAGGATAAAGGACGTTAGGGTTCTACAGCACAGGGAAACCTGTTGTATAATTGCAGGAAATGCTTGTGGTTGAAAAAAAAAATCACAGGAGCAAATTACATGCTCTAGAATTCCAGATGAGGAATAAGAAGAAGTTTTTGTTTAGCTTGTTACTTTTTTATTTTGTTGACAGCTAGCATTCCTAAGTGCAAAGTGGTAATGGATACCAAAAATATAAGTAAAATTTAGTGGAAAACTTTAAATTAGATAACATTTTATTGTCATTTTTTGCATGAATTAGGAATAACTTTTGAAAAATATTGCTTCAGTATGCTATCACTTTTGGTCAGCTTGAAGAATATGCAATACTGAGTTAGATAATAAAAACAAAAGTATTATCTTCAGAAGCCTCAAGTGATCACGACAGGTAGCACAAAGCTGAGACTCTAATCCCTTGCTGTTCTTTAGAATCATCAGGGATGTTTAAAACTAGACGATACCTTCACACACTTGCTATCACAGCAAATAATAAAACTGATTATATATAATGTTGCTGAAGATGTGAGCACTCTCATACAAATCTGGTAGGGGACACAAGTTGGTATAATCACTTTAGATACTTGTTTCACAGTGTCTCTGAAAGCAGAAATAAATGTACCTGTGATCCAGAAATTTCTTTCTTGAGTATATATTCAAAATAAATGCATGCATACATTTACCAAGAGACACACACTAAAATAGACATTATTCTTAGTGGCCCTAACTGAAAAGTACTCAAAAGCCATCAACAGTGTTGTGAATATTTACACAATAAATTGTGATGTGTTGTGATATATTCTTGATTGAAGACTGTACTGCAATGAGAGTGAAAGAGCTCCTACTATATTAGCAGTATAGAAAAATTTTAGAAGCATAATCCTTAGCAAAAAGACATGAAAGGGATATATATTCTATTTATAGAAAGTACAAAAATATACAAAAGCAATCTATGCGTCAGAAACACAGCAATTATCTTTGGTGGAGCTTAAAGAGCTAGAGGTTTCCTGATTTTTATTTGGATTTATAGGTATTTATGAAAATTGATTAATATATACATTTATAATTTATTCATATTTATGCACATTTTGTTTTGTCTTTGCTTAGGCTGCTAAAACAAAACATCATAGACAAGCTATTTCTTAATAGCTTAATAGGCTGGAAAGTTTAAGACCAAGATGGCACAAAATTCTGTGTGGTGAGAGCCTGTTACTCACAGGTGGTGCCTCTTACTTGGTAGAGGGGCAAATAGTACCTTCACGCCCCTACTCGAAGGCCACTAATCCCATTTAGGAGGGCTTCAGCTTTATAACTTAATCACATCCTAAAAGCCCTGTTTCTTAATTCTTTCACATCAGTGATTAAGTTTCAACATAATTTTGGAAAGAACACCTTCAAATTGCAACATATTTTGATAACAATCTCTTAAAAAATTGGTGATGCTGCACCCCATTCTAGACAAATGAAATGTGACTTTCTGGGAGCAGAGACAAAGTAAAGTACTGTACAGAGTCTTTTGGAAAGTCTTCATTGATAGCTAGGTTTGTGATCTGCTGGCCTAGTGGAATACCCGCTGCCTGGGAATCAGAAAACCATCACCAAATTGCGGAGTGGCATTGAATAAATCACTGTCCTGCTCCGGGCCTTGTTTACTAGATGATTTAGCAGGTTACGGATAAGACCCCTTCCAGTCCTAGGATCCTAAAGGATTGGCATGATCTGTTAATCACATTAAATGATACAATAGGTTCAGAAAGAGTGTGATTAATCTTATGGATTAGCTTAGTTAGGGGATGTCCAGACAACTAGTAAAATATTATTTCTGTGTGTGTCAGTGAGGGTGTTTGCAGAAGAGAACAGCATTTGAAATGACGACTCAGTTAAACAAACAGTTCTCTTGAATGTGAGCTAGCACCACTCAATCTGTTGAGGATCACAAAGGCAAAAGACAAATTCTTTTTCCCCGTCTCAGCTGAACCACTCATCTTCTACACCGAACCCTTGATTCTCTGGCTTTCAGACTTAAACTGGGACTTACATCATCTCTTCCCTCCCCCTGCCTTTCCCACATCTCTGAACGCAAACTAAATTACAACACCAGGTTTCCTCATGTTCTAGCTCGCAGATGGCTGGTCTTGGGGCTTCATGGTCTCCACAATCATGTGAGCCAATTCCTACAGTGAATCTCTGCATATTGATTCTGCTTCTCTGAGAATTCAGCATTTGATGACAGTGCTTGTTTGGTGTGGGGTGTCAGGGTTGTGCTGCTTACTGGCCCATCACAATGGCCCGTTCATGTTGGCTGGTGTCTGAATGAAGGATGGAAAACTACCTTGGTCTCCTTCACAATTTTACCTGGAGCTGCAACTAAATGGAGATTGAATTCACTTTTTAATCCATTTGATCTCATCATTCTTTTGGAGTAAACTATATATAACTCAGGAAATTAAGTTTGGAGACAAACAGTGCTTGATGGAATACTGTAGAGAATCTGGTACAGTAGACCATTTTAAAAAATCACCCTCAATTTTAAAACATTAAATTTATGCCTAAATAAAATTTAAATTTATGCCCAAATAATAAAGTTAAATGTACTCCTAAGGAGTTAAAATTTCCTTTTTGTAATAAAAATTTCATTTCTTGAGGAATCTTTAGTAACAAGAACAATTTACATGGCCCAGATTATTTTGTACAACTTTCTAATTTTATATTGGACAATTAAGATACAAAGAGGAGAAATGCCTTAAGTCATATATCGCCTAATGGCAGTTATAGGAGAAATCCTAGTCTCTCGACTCCATGATTATTTTATGCATTCTGCAAGCATCTGCTGTGCATCTGTTTCTAAGTACTTGTTCCAGGTCTGGGAGACCTGGAGAATAAGTCTCAGGGAGACTTTCATCTGGGTCTTGTCATTGGGGTTTCCATTTCATGTCTGCCACCTTCGTCTCTGATGATTCCATAGGCAGAGCCTTGTAATCCTCAGTCACTTTAGGGTGACATCTGGGCACGTGGTGCAGAAGGGCTCAGTAGAGACTTTCTATGGTTTGGGGCTAAAGACAAGCATGGTTTCAGGAAGTATGAACTTGAAGCAGTGTGATCATTTCAGGTTGCCCATCACTGCAGGGTGTTATGTAGGCTGAGCACTAGTTCTAAGAAATGGCTGAGACACGGGATACTGGGCATCAGCTTACCCTCATGGTAATGTGCATATGGACATAAGAAAGTGGCCTGAGAAGCATATGGGAGACATGCAACCCATTTCTCTGGTTGGGATCATGATTTTGCCCAAGGATAGGACTCTTGTTTCTTTCAGGAGTGGCCATGGCTTTACTTATCTTAGAAGCACAGTCATGGAAAGAAGAGATTTAGAGAATTCATCTTTTCTACCAGGCACATCTCCTACTCTGCTTTTTGTTTTGTTTGGTTTGAAGCAGGATCTCACCACATAGTTTAGGCAGGCTTGGGCTCATCATATAGCCTAGGCTGGCCTTGAACTTGCCGTAACCCTGTAACCCTATTGCTTCAGTCTCCTTAGTGCTCGGATTACAAGCGTGCACCACATGACCATCTCTGTCCTAGTAGATTTAAACAGTATGTTACAGAACCTAGGGAATTCCTAGGAGCCCCTCAGGGGGTGAGGAAACAAGGGAAGTTTCTAGTGGTCACAGTTCAGTGGGTCTTGCTGCTGATTTCTAAATTACTCGTCTTTCTATAATGATTGAGATTCTCTGCAAGCTTTATTCTAACATAGAGTTCTATGACTCAAAATGTTTGGATATATTGGCCTACCAAACACTTCCCTCATGATCAACATGTGTCAGTGCTATTATTTTAATATTTATGGAACGTGATCTTACACCTTCCCTAGGTAATCTATATTAGAAGAATCTTTCTTACATAAAATTTAATTTACTTGTAGGCAGTTTGTGTTATTTCACATATCAATATAATCTCTGAGGTGGAAAAAAGGGGGCTAGCTGAAGCCCAGTGAGGCTCCAGGTGTAGACAATACGCATCTTCCACGGTAGCAGCTGCTTTCCCGCCTCTTCCTGCAGTTTTTTCACTGCTGCTCAGCCTGGACACCCTCCTGGATGCACCCTTTGTGACCAAGGTCCTCTTCTCTCTGCTCTCTTCTTTCCGGAGGCCGGGAGATTACTTGTTTCTGGTAAACTGTAATCACATTATTAGGTTAAATGCAAATATGGCTGCATCTTAGTCTCTTTTTGCCTGTTTGTTGCTCTATCTTCTCTGCTCTTCATAACAGAAAGTCTGACATCTCCCCCCTTTGAGGCTTATGTCCCTAAAAAATCAGTCAAAAATCACAAGTGGATATGAATACCATTTTCAAACCTAGGCAGACAGAATTAGATAGCTCAGTCTTTCGTATTTTGGTCATAGCAGTCTTCACTGCCCATGCTCATCTTTCCAACAGTGCAGTGTGCTCTGAGGAATCACAGCAGGGGCAGCACTCTTGGGTCCTGAGTCACAGTTCTTTATTCTCTCACATGCTCAGTGGGTGCTCTCAAAGTATGATACTGGCCAGGATGACCAGTGTCTGAGGGACTCTATGTCCTGTGTCCTTACCTTGTGCCATGCTAACTGACTTAACTTACATTAAACTCAAAACATGAGTTCAGAGCCCTATCTCCATCCTATTTTTGTGAAAAGTTTCTTCTGGGGTCACTGAAATCCTTCCCTGTATCTGGGAAGAAGATTGGAACTGTCTCTCCCATTTCCTGGTCATGGAGACACTGATGTGATTTTTTCCAAACATAGAAGTCCACTCCAATATAATATGTCATCTCCACTTATGGACACAAAAGAGGCTGGCATCACACAATTCCACTTCCACAGCCAAACCCTTACAAAATAGATCTCAAATAGGCAGCAATGACCAGCAGTGACTCAGTGTCACACCTTGGGTGATTCATGGCCTTCTAGGTTAAATGATTTGCTCAGAATGCCTGTTTTCTCTCATTCTTTCTAGAAATGCCTTCTTCTCAGTGTCAGTTTATAAATGCCACCTCTCCTTCAGAGATCCACACCTGTTCCACCCAGCCTTCCCTAGGTAGCTGAAGAGGACACAAACAGCCTGTTCTTCCTCCCACTTAGCATACACTCTTCCTTGCCTTCTTCTCCCACTGAATTTTCTTGGCTGCCCTGGCTTGTGAACTGCATGTTGGTTGATGACATTGTCTTAAAAGCTGCTTAGTTCACATCGTGGCTTATTTTCCGGTTGTGTGGTCCTAGGAAATGTACTTGCATTCTCTGAATCTCATCTGAAAGATACATGATAATGATTCTTGCTAGTGGGTTTACAGTGAAGCTGACATGGCGTAACCTATGCTTGGCACATAGAAAGGTAGGTATTCACTCAATGAATGTTCACTGTGGGCCTGTGTGTCGGGCCCTGAGGAGTTTTGGTGAACAGATATGGCTCCTGCCTTTAAAGCTTAGTGAAGAAGAAACAATACACAAATAAACCTTAACAATAATAATTATCATACATTGCACTGTTCCTGTGTGCCAGACATTGTTCTAAGTATTTTTATGCATTATTCTATTTTTGTCCTCACAACCCCCACCACCCACCTTGAGTTACATAATTATTATCTGCTTACAGACAGACCCTGAAGCTGAAGGCGTTAGTCATTTGCCCCAAACCACACAACTAGACAGTGGCGAGGCCAGCATTGGAATCTAGACAATATGATTTCAAAGTCTTCTCTTAAGTGTGTAAAAGAAAAATAAAGCCAGGAAAGAGGAAAGAGAATGAGAGTGTGTGCAGAGGGGACATGGGATGTTGAAGAAGGACTCTGAGGAAGTGACTTGGAGGTTGAGAAAGCTAGGCAGAGGGAGGAGCAGATGCACAGACCCTGAGGCAGGAATGAGCTAACCCTGAGGGAAGCATGAGAAGGGACCCAGTGCGTGGGGAAGGAGCATGCAAGATGAAGTTAAGCGCTATGGGAATCCACTATTTAAACTGCTATTATAACAATTTTAACCGACCATTACAGTTACTAGTCTTGCTTCTTTCACTAACCCATAAGGCAGGGACCGTGTGCTTGTCTGTATTTGTATGTGGCCACAGGGACTAGTGCTATACCTTGGACATAGTTGCTATTTAATCTCTTTTTGTTTTTGAATTCAATTTGCAACCTAATTGGGAATAACACGGCTCTCATGAAAATGAGGCTGTTAGTATTCTGACTCTGCCATTTACTAATATTCACAGGTGGTCCATTTTCTTTCTGAATCTCTTTTCTTACTTGTCAGATGAAGAGAGGTCACATTTGCTTGACACCATATTGTCAGAATTAGGCGAGATGATGTATAGCAGACATTCAATAATCAGTATTTATTTATTTATTTATTTATATTTATTTTAAAGAGGACAAAACCAAGCAAAATAAAACTGAATAAAACCAATCAAAATAAACTAGTGTAAATGATACAGGACTTCAAAATAATACAAAATCATCAACAGTTACAATAATGCCTCTCATCTTCAAAATAGCTGCACATACTTTTGGACATAGTAAAAATCAAACAAAATAGAATAGAATAGAACCAATAAAAACAAAACAATGAATGCAATAAAGGACTTCAAAGCAACACAACAGTAAATCCAAAATGGCTACCATAATATATCTTATTACCTTGGAAATAGCTGCCTAGGCCATCAGATACAACAAAATCAAATAAAAAAGACCAGAACTAAACCCAACCTCACAAAACAATGAAAATGATACAGGACTTCAAAACAAGATGATAGGGAATCAACAATGGCTGCCACCTTCAGAAGGAGATTCCCCTAGATGCCACACTGCGTACCACTATCTTCTGAGCAGATGACCGGACCACTAGCCTCTAGACCTGGGAAGTCAGTGAAACAACAAACACCACAAGCATCAAATTACATTTCACCTCAATAGCTATCATTACAGCCTGTGTTTCTCTGGATCAGTTGGTTGCTTTCGGGGGTGGTGGGGTGTTGGTTCTCCTTGTTTCCCAGCCCACGAGCTGGAAGAGGCTGGGGTCTGGCTGTTCCTCTGGCAGCGGCAGCCTGTGCATGGCTTTGGTTCACAGTGAAGTTTTGCTGCTTGGTGAATCCCTGTTCTCTTCCCCTGCAGTCCGTAAATGGCGCTGACTCATGGGGGAAGGCTCTAATTAGTATTTCTTAACCTTTATTCTCCTAATACTTTGCTGTCTTGCCCATATAACCATCTACTCATTACTTTCAAGTAATTTTTCTCTCAGTTCCTAGAATGCCTTGGAAACCTACCCTATTCAAGCTCCCCACATGATGTCCATGGGCATAAATATCCTCCCAGTATTATCTAGCCTTTATGGCAGCTTGAGATCAATATGCCTTTCACTAGTACTTTTTCTAGGTGTCTTTTGCAGGAAAATCACCTTGTCAGGGAGCTAAGATTTCAGGGCTGTGCCTTGCCTCAAAACTCACCCAGGCAGCATATCTCCTCTCACAGATGCCAGTCAGATTGGGATCATGAGGGCATTAGTGTGTCCTGCCACCCAAGGAGAGGTTGAAGTTCTCCCTCTGCTAGAAAGGAGCTCATCAAAATTCACAATGTGATTGATCCTTGCCAACTGGCCTTGACAAGAGACCTCATGGTGCCTCCTGTAGACAAATTATTCTTATTTTAGGTCTTTAGCAGTTCTTCAATGATGTCATCACCCAGGAAACTCTGAAACAAGAGGCTACCTCTTTCACTATTAGTCAGTGTTTTGGATCTTGTAGATTCTCTGAGGGGCTCAGATGTTAAAGGTTTGGTCCTAGGGTGACATTATGGAGGGATGAAATCTTTAATGTTGAGGTCTAGTGGGAGGTCATGCTTTTGACAAGGATTGCAAGACTCCAGCCTTTGTCTTATGCCTTTTACTCCTTGTCCACGAGCTGGGTAGTTTTGTTTTGCCACATGTTTCTGTCATGATGTGATGCTTCACCACAAGCCCCAAAACAACAGGGTCACCTGGTGTAGACTGAAGCCTTCAAAACCATGAACCAAATAAATCTTTTCTCTTTATAAGTTGATTATCTCAGGTATGTGTTATAGTAATACAAGGCTGACTGATACAATCTCCCCCACTTCTAGACACCAAAGGAACTTACATATTTTTTATTTATTTATTTTTTAAATTTTATTTAAAGAGGAAAAAAAAGCAATACAGAAAAAAGGGTAGAAACAATACAAAACCTCAAAAAAAACCATAAATCACTAGTTGACAAACCACATACTGTCCTCCCAGAAATAGCTGTTCATGATTCAAAATTAAGGCATACAAAGTGAACACACAGTGAGGCTGCAAACAGAAAAAAAAAGGATGGAATAAAGCCAATTGAGACAGTATAGTGAAATTGGCACAGAACATCACAGCAGGTCACCAGGACAACAGTAACAGGCAACATTGTATACCTCGTTGTCTTCACAATAGTTGTTCTTCTACTAGGTACAGCAAAATCAAA